>JAUMHR010000049.1:518291-530130 GCA_032361145.1 Enteromius fasciolatus | reverse complement strand
ATATATCAACATATGAAATATATACATTCATGAGTTTGTATTTTTTTATATATATATATATATATATATATATATATAATAAATATACACAGCAAATATATTATGCAAGCAAAAAATTTGAATTTGGATGCGATTAATTTGCGATTAATCACGTTTGACAGCACTGATTCTTACTGATTTTTTTTTCTTTTTTTTAAATTAGATTCGATAATTATATCTAATTAATGTCTTAATTAATTAAATTATCTAATAAATATAATTAGATCCTTTTCTGATCTATCTGTTTTCTTTTTATAATATAATTTAAAAAATTAAACTGAGACTTTTCCATTGTTCTCATTTGTAGGTCACTTTGAATAAAAGTGTCTGCTAAATGACTAAATGTAAATAATAACATTTCCCCAGAATCACGCAGCCCTACATTGATCTATGATCTGTTTTTGATACTACGTTTTGAAAGAAACTCAGTATTCTGGTTTATTTAAGCAAATCCAGTGATAGCTTTTTTAAATGCACTTGTACTTATTTGTTACCTCATAAACACAATCTTGTTTCCAGGCAGAAATAATACACACCCTGACTCTGTCCAGTTGCATCAGATTCACCAACCAGATTACATTTTGTCCGATCAAGAAAGTGTTTGCCGTTTAAATGTGCAGTTTGCATCAGACGCTAGTGAATGGGCTGTAGGCGATGGCGGAGCCTTCTGAGGCTGGTCTTCTGATCAGGAAGTGAATGCTTTAAAGACCAAACAATAAATGTTACCCATGCTGGCATGCACCCATTCACACTGACCACAAAAAAAGTACATTTTTACATTCTCTGTTTAAAAGAAAATAATCTTACTGTGCTACACGTGTTTAAATTCAAATATTTTGGTAATTTTAACAACAAAAATGCAAATAAACAGTAGATCAAATATAAAAAAAGAAACACACAATTAACAGAATCATTCAAGTGAGAAAAAGAAATAATCGGTTTTTAAAATCCCTGCAGTTTTTAATATATTCATTACAAATGTTGCAAAGTATTTCAGTCAAGAGTAGCGAGCGATTCCCTCTTTTCTTGTATTGTTTGATTAATGTCACAGCTCACAGATCGAATGCAATGTTAGACATGTCATGTTTTTTTCCTTAAGGTTAACCTAACGTTCACTTATTTCATGTTCTTTTCAAAAATCAAAACCAAAACGCAAGCGCTTTGCTTCCGATGGACAGATGCAGCTTTTTAAAACAAAGACCTCGTACAAAACATTCATATAAAGATCATTTTAGATGCACACTCATTTTGCTTGCTCGGGTCACAGATGAGGGTTGGAAGACGTCTTTTCATCCATACAGCGTAAGTCAATGAGGGCCAACATTGTTTGGACATTAACCTCGTTCTCTTTTGTGTTCCACAGAAGACAGTAAGGCATGCAGGATTACTATTGATGAGGAAATGATGACTGAATTTACATTTGCCTTCGCTTTCTGTCAGCAAAGAAAGCACTAAGAGTAACTCACAGTTAGTGTCTTACATGCAGTAATTATTTCCTGTGGTGACAGATGCTCATATCCTGTGTTACAGGAAGTGATATCTCATGGCACCTATAACCGTCAAGTTTAGTGCATGATAGACGTCTGGTGCATTTTGGGGTGTTTAGTGGCTGTGCTGTCATTTCAGCTATAGTGTAACATGACAAAGTGATGAGCAATAAAAGAGCTTTGGTCGTAGAAACATTGTCTGATGGAGGACGCGGCGTGAGGCGTATACTATACAGTCAAACCAAAAGTTATTCAGACACCATCTATCTTTATCTAGAGTTTTTTCTAGTGTGTACAGGACACTGTAGTATCATTTGTATCATCACTGTATCATTTTCTAAAGTCAGACAGCAGATGAACATAGAGGTGAAAAACAGGAGCAGGGCTTTCAAACGATTAATTATGATTAAATGCATCAAAAATAATCGTTTTTGTTTACACACACACACACATATATACACACACACATATATATATATATATGTGTATATATATGTGTGTGTAAGACGAAACACTTGGCCTACTCCTATTAAGCCACAGCAGACCCTTGATGCTACATCTATCTGCTGTATCTGTTTTGGGTCCCCTGTGCAGTGAGGGCCCGTTAACACACGCCGCGACACGCTCTCAGGGAAGGGATGAGTCAGGAGCAGCAGATGACAGCACTGTCTTGTCTGGGCCGTAATTGCCGTTGCATGCTGGGCCTAAAGGGCTCTACTAGAGCAAGGACTTATGGGAATGACATATTCCACTTACCTTCGCAAATGTTGACAGAACTTGACAAAGAGTGCTGGAGGAGGGACGGAGGTTATTTTAATATTGTTTAATTTCACTTCTTAACCTTTTTTCGTCGTGACGACACCAGGGTTGTGAAGCGGTGCTGGGGAATCTGTTAAAAACTCATAATTCAAAATTAAATGAATAAACAATTCACAATTTTATATATATATTAACTCTGGGAAATGAATAGAATGACAGCAGGTGTAAAAAAGGGAAAAAAACAGATCCTAAGAACATGCTCCTTTCATTCCCAAATTGTCCTGGATAATCGATTGAGTGTTTCCCTGCGACGATGTACCTGATTCATTCTGTCAGTTTGTGTTTTGTGAAAACAAACCCGAAGCACGAGTGATGATGATTCAGTGGCCTAGATGTGCTTCCCTTCTGAGCTTTTACTTCCTGAACTTTTCCAGTTTATCGCTCCATTTCAGTTTCCTCTTTTCTTACTCCTTATTCATCTCAACTTCATATGATTTTAATGATTCATATGATGAGTTTAATTTGCTTTGTCATCGACAGGTGCTCTCTGGAGAGATATAAAAAGAAGCTTTTCATGCAACATTTACCACACGACGTGAACAGAAAGGTTTTTAAGGCCACTATGTCCTCTTTATATCGTAATTATAAGAGCATGCAACAAGTTATTAACAAGTCCTATATATGTAGTAAGGGTTTTTGGGGGGGGGGGTGAGAGAGAATATATAGTAGTGCTATTTTAGGTCAGCTACTCTTAAAGGCACAAATTTATGCAAATAATTGTCAAATCCCCAGAGACTTCCAGGGCTGATGACATCATCATCATCATCTGATGAGACTGCAGATAACCATCCCTCGCTGATCACACACACACAGAAGATAATACTTCTTTGTAAGTTTTATAGTGTGTGTGAATGGAGGAATGAAGACAGCGGAACTCATAAAAGGATCGCTAATGTTTTTAGAGTTTATGACTGCACTGTTCCTCGGAGCGCTCGCTTTGTGTGCTTTAATTCAGACTCTTTAGGGTCTAAATATTTGATGGTGTAAAAAGCCGGTGGTTTGTGTTTTGTGCCGGGGAAGTGGTAGCACGTGCGTGTGTGTGTGTGCGTGTGTGAGTGTGTGAGACTTCAGCATTAATCTCTCTGCTCTCTCTGATTGGAAAATCCTGTTGGGTTTAGAGCAGCTCTTCTTTGAATCTAGAGCATGGCTCTGTGTGTGTGTGTGTGTGTGTGCATATCTGCATATGTTTCCAGAGGGAATGAGTGTGTATTTTTTTGTAAAAACTGTGTTTTAGAGTTGTAATGTTAGTATTTTGAGGTGTGTGGTTAAAGGGGGGAGGGGAGGGAAGTGAGCATCATTCTAGCTGATTTCCTGTTTGAGCTTGAAAGACAGAAACCGTTGTGCTCGTGTGTAGGTGCAGGAGCGTGTGGGGTAAATTCCTCTGTGTGTGTGTGTGTGTGTGTGTGAGAACAGATGCATTTAGCTCCACAGAAGAGAGTTGATTCACCTCCTGTAGCGATCAAATCAGCCAAATCCACATACAGACATGCAGAAGTGCTCAAGAAGAATTTCATCAGCCGTTTGGCTAAAACAGAAGTATGAGTACAGCCTTAGTATCAGGTCAGTGTGAGACTCAATGTAAGCTCAAGCTCATGTAGTTGTTTGGCATTACTTCCTTCACCCTGCCGTAGTTCTAGTCAGTTCAGATCTTAGTGCCCATGTCTATAATATTGCATTGTTTTGTGTTAGGTTGGTTAGTTGGGGCCATTTATGATGCTGCTAATATTTATGATGCCTGTCTTAGTTGGTTAATTGTGTCCTTGTGGAAATTGTTGTAATTTAGTTTAATCATGTTATTGTGGTGTCTGTGTAGAAATGCTAGTAGAACGGTGGCAAAACCAGCGTGTTTAAGAAGAATATTATAAGCAGCACCACACACCCACATAAAAACAGCAGCGCAACCGGGTGTTAATATAGAAGAAATCTCAATTATTAATTCTGATTATGGCTTAGATAGTTTAATGTTCATCGTAGGACTATGTGCAAATTCTTCTGACACTGCCAGAATTTCATTGGAGATAAAATTTTATCGCAACGGCCAGTAATCGGCTGTTGGTGAACATGTTAAACTAACGATCAAAGACTGCAGATTTATAGGAATTGTTTAGGATTTTCAAAATTTGTCTCAGACGGCCAAATCATGGCTAAAATCACGCAGTGAGAGCCAGGCTTTAGTTAGATGGTTAGGAGAGTAGTTGTGATGCCACTGTAGTTCTCGTGTTAAAATCTTAGTGTATTGGTTAGTTCTTTCATTAGTCAGTATTATAAGAAATAATTTGATAATATATGAAAAATGATAAAATAAGAAAAACACTAAAAGGTCAAGGCAATTTGAGTTGATGAATTAAAGTATAACACCAGTTTGGTTGGTTAGTTAATTGGCCCATTGGGAGAAATTGCTATTTACTTGTGAAATGGTTGTCTGCTTGTTGGGGATTGTGGTGCTACTTGCTTTGAATCGGTAAAAGTAATTATCTGATTACTTTTTAAAAGCAAGTCATGTAATCAAATTACAATTTTAAAAAAGTAATTAGTCATTTGTAGTGGATAACTTTTTTTTTCTGTGTTTTGGTGTGTTAGTTTATCATCTTGCAGGAGATTGTTGTGCTGTTGTAGGGCTGGGCGACTTGACAAAAAATTCCCTTTTTATTTTTATATTTTGATTATATTTTTCTAGTCAACTTGAAAATGCAATTACAACATGATTCAAGTAAAAACATTTTCAGTTATTTTTGTTTAATGTTAAATATCTTTGCAGATAAAATGCATGAACTACAACTGTGCAAACCAGTCTTATAGATATGCTCAGAAATAATACAAATTCTCAAAACTCAATGTATTTTCAATTCAAATTGACTCAAGATTTAACACCAGTAGACTGTTATTTAGGGCTGGGAGATATATATATCGTACGATATATTATGCGCATCTCGTCAGTAAAGCCGGTACTTTGATTAGCGGTAAATCTCCATCAGCTGTTTTTAAACACAGCGCCAGTTTAAAAACAGCTGATGTTGATTTACCGCTAATCAAAGTACCGGCTTTACTGACGAGATGCGCATAATATATCGTTCGATACATATCGCCCAGCCCTACAGTTATTAACTATGTTCTATTAAACCATAGAGTAGTAGTTCTTTACAGGTTTTTAATTACATTGCGATTGTTTTATCCATGTAAAGGGATGCGTTTGATTGTTGCACTCGCATTTCTTGCAGAATCTCATACATGAACCTGCGTTGTAAAATCACAATGATCAAGTTAAAAGAAGTTCACTCCCATCTTCTTGCACTCTTTTCTTATTCCACTGCCTGCATTACATTCAATCAATCAATCCCTATTTCTATAGCGCTTGTAACAATACAGATTGTAGCAAAGCTCTGAACATTATCAAGTAGAAGAACAGAGTGATGGAAATGTATAATGACCAGATTAAACTTTTTATTTATCAAATGCAGAGACGTCTCTGTAATCAAAACAATGATAATCACTAGATTGTTTGAAAATATTTGGTTCCCAATTTATATTAGGTGGCCTTAACTACTGTGTACTTACATTTAGATTTAATCATTTGGTAAAGTGTACATACATGTTTTTACATTGTACTTAATACATATATGTAATTACATCTGCAATAATTACACTGTTGACCCATCTCTTACACCTTAACCCACCCTTAAACCTACCCACACCACCAAACCTGTCCCTAACCTTACCCATATCCCATCAACTGCAGAAGTGTTTTGTAATACATTATGACCACAATAAATACATTGCACTTATGCTTTGATGCAAGTACGTTTTAGTTAAAGCCACCTAATATAAAGTGTGACCAATACACCTTGCGATTCCCACTTTATAGAAAATAAAATCGTGGCAGTTCGTAAATTAATTGATAATAAATAACAATATTCTTATATGGTGCTAATTTAATTATTTGTTCCACATCTAAATTATTTTGTTAGTTTGGTAGTTGTCCTCTTGTGAGAAATCTGATGTTGCTTTAGTTAGTTGCTCTCTAGAGGGACGTTGTGCTGCCGCCGTAGTGAATTTGTCTGAAACACTGGTTAGGTAATTAGTGTTTGTTTGCCGCTTATGGGAGTTTGTTGTGCCTGTGTGCGGCTGTAGATGTATTTTACATGCACCAGAACAACATTTGGAGAGCTTAGAACCTGGTGATGAATTGTGGGATGGCTCTGTCCTGCGGTTCTTGCAGGCCCCTCTGAGTGTCACACTGTAGTTTGAGTAAGCATGAGCTGTGTGCGTGAGTCCGTGTGTATGACCGAAATCAATGTGCTGTGAAATTGATAACTCTGTAGCTGTAGGGAGATCGAACCGTCAGAGAAAATAAAGATCAGTCCTGAGATGAACCGAGATTACACCAAACGTCAATGCTGTTATAAAAAAGATTCTGTTCTGTCCCCAAACCATGACTTCATGTTTATTGGAGCGGCATGTCACCATATATTTCAGGAACGCGTTTCCTGAAAACACCATTAGATGAACAATCAATACTGACAATGTATTAACCATTAACCTTTTCTTTTTTCCTTTTTGGACTCCGGAGCACAAAACCAGTCATAAGAAGATTGTTTTGAAATTGAGATACATCATCTGAAAAAGGTGGGGGGAAGTGAATGCATATGCATATTGCTAATCAAATATTAGGTTTTGATATATTTAAAGTAGGAAACTTACTAAATGTATTCATAGAACATTGTCTTAATATCCTAATGGTATTTGGCATAAAATAACAATAATTTTGACGCATGCAGACAGTGTATCGTTGGCTATTGCTATAAATATACCCGTGCTGATTATGACTCTGGGGTCACACATGTTTGACCTTGAGAGATCTTCTTTCCTGTCATCTGATCCCATGATGCTCCTGGTTTGCTGTCCCTCCCATTGAAAGTATAGCATACTCTCGGTGAAAGGCTAAATAACATGTAGCCAAGTAACAAACGGTGACCTAATGCACGGAGTAATGTGTCAGACAAGTGGACTTTGGTGATTCACCATTTTATAGTCTTATATTGTGCATTTTAATATGTGCTATTTTAACAACCAGTTGAGAGGTCGCACTGTAATCACAGGAACTTTATCTATCGCTTATGAAGTTTGCATATGTGGTGTAAAGATGCTCACACATTAACAGTACTGCCTGTTGTTTTTCTCCAGATTATAAGTGAAAATTGCAATTTTGAACCACTTTTAAGAAATGATGGATGATCCAGTAAATTTTATCATCTGTGGCATTTGATATTTTGGTTTTATCATCATTTGTTGTTAGTATTCAAAGTATTCTTTTGGTTCCACTTCATTTTAAGGATCTATTGTTACTATTAACTAGTAGCTTATAGCATGTATATTACGTATTGGCTGTTTATTAGCACTTATTTTGCTTGACCATATTTCTGTTACTTCATACTAACAGCTACCTTACTACAATAACTATTAATAAGCAGGAGTTTATTAACCTTTAATAGTTAATATGGGTTCCCTAATCTAAGTTTTACCGAATGCTGAAGTTTCTGAAACTTGGTTGATTGGTGTAACGAAGGAGTCTGAGGTGTGCGGATCCATTTGCAGCAATTATTAAATACTCGTAGTCAGGTGTTGGGCATAAACGGCAAACAGGAACAGAGAGGGCAGAACAGAGATGTGAATGATAATGTTATGATAAAAATGTTATGTTCATATATATATATATATGCAATTACATGTAAATACTTTCAAAATATATACTGTATGTGTGTTTTAATATATACTTAAACACAGTACAAATACATATATTATGAAAAAAAAAAAATATATATATATATAAATATATATATATATATATATATTTTGGATGTGATTCGTTTTACAGGACTAGTCAATATTGTAATCACAATATTGCACTGTTCACGACACGTAACGATTTTAGTAACAAACGAAAAGTTCTCCATTATTAAAAATAATTATACTGTCAGTAATAAAAAAAAGTAAAAGACAAATGCAATAGAAGGAAAAGATTTAGTTTTTTATGTTAGTCTGAAGTATTGCGTTAAAACAGCACAGTCTGAGTAAGAACTGAATTTGCTTTCTTTCTTATTAAAGCTGAAGGCAGTGTGGGATTTTAATTTAAATAAACATAAGTCAATACACTTAAATAAATCAAGCACATCCCATTTTGCAAAAGTCACATTACATGATTTTACTGATTTGCACGTAACAAAGTGGGCTTTTTTATGGAGGAAAGAACGCACACTGCTGGAAAGGTAACGGTTTCATCTCGATTGTATTTACAGTATTATTGGAGGCTGAAATCAAAATTGAAACTTTTTCGAATAATTGCACAGCCAATGTTCAGTCATTGCTGTTGATGCGGAGTATTGACAGCAGACACCTTTTTCTGAAGGTGTTTAACAGAATATCAGATGAGATATCAGCTCACACCTGAAGGGAGGCCAGAGGCAGGGTCAGTGGCTGCAGAGATGCTCGGATTTATCCTGCAGCTTCGTCAGTGTCACGACCGGGATCATCATATGAAGGTTGGATCAAAACAAGGACCGAGAACGACTGGTTCTTTGTCATCTTTGATCACTCATTTGTCTCGATGTACCTAGAAGCACATCTACTACTGCTTTTTCCATCAAAGTGAAAAGTGATTCATACATAAAGCTAATTATGATCTTTATTTGCATAATGTTTGCGTTATTATTTTATATTGTTATTCCCTTCTGGTGCGTAGCTCTTAAATATGATTTAGTTTGCATTGTGATGTAACCCCCAAAGATGCTTTATTTATTTATTTAAAATAAGTTGTGGTGCGGATTTTACAATGTTTATATCAAACTATGTAAAATGCAAATTCAGTCATGTCAAAAACATTAGACTGCTTTTAGCTTTGAAACAAAGTAAATCAATAATTAAAAAAATATGGTGCAGGGACAAATGCATTTTTAATTTCACACACACATCAGAAATGTCATCCTTGAGTGAAATTAGATACTAAAACTTGTTAATCTGACCAGCCACTCATCACCACCTGCTGACTTACTGACTCCAGCACAGGTGAGCGAGGGGACACTCATCTCTATAGAGTTGATGAAGATCAGGGGTGGAAATCTGGGCTAGCATTAGCCCCGGGATGTGTTTTTCTCCCTCTTTAGGCAAGTGTAGTCATGCTGTTTAACACTAAAACAGAAAGCTTAAATCGTATCCATCAAATCAGCTCTCTGCTCTCGTCCATGCGGTCAGACAACCTTTTTATTTTCATACGAACTAAATGCTGGGCTACGATTGGCTGTGGAATGAGTAGAGCCCTGTGATTTCCGGACAGAATTTACTGTATAACCCAGAATGTCACGGGATTTAAACAATTTTGGACTGATAAATAAAAAGTAGGTCAGTGCAGTTAAATTCAATCTCAAAAACTGCTCTGAGAGTCGCTTTAGGAGGATTTGACCATTCCTTCAAAATATTCTTGTATCATATACAGTATACGGTAAGGACCTTACCGGCATCCTGTCAAAATAAAAGTTTGGTGAATTTGAAGATACTGACAAATATGACTTATAGTATTATGATACTTACTGCAACGATGAAATATGAAGTATTACTACCAATTAATAATAATGATCAAGGAATATTTACCAGGATCAAATATTTTTCAGTATTTATTTAGCAGAAAAATAAACATTCAATACACAAAATAATAATAATAATAAATGGTTACATGTATGTTTGTATAGTTAGAGATGCATGATTATTGCAATTTAATGAAACTAATAAAATGCAATGGACAGCATTTTAGAAAATACAATGACTGCTGTCAAACGGTTAATCACATCACGTCATATATATGAAATGAAATGATTTATAAAGCCTTTAAATGTAAATTTTGTTAAACTCTTAATAAACTGCTGTTAATTCAATCAAGTTCCATGATTTAAATCTATTGAAGATGCTTTTAGATTAATCCAAAATTGATTTAACCTCATTAAATGGAGTCTAGAATACAACAAATCTAATAAAAGAAATAACTAGTAAAGAAAAGCGATTATTTTCTCTCTTGTTTCCTCATCCCTCAGTTCTCCAAACACCTTCAGCTCAAGCGTACTGAACACTGGCGGTCACCTCATTCTGCTGCGGCCCAGTGCCTTTGACCTATATTGCATTAAGGGAATTAATTCTCTATCTCTCCTCTCATCTGTTTGGGTTTGTGCGGTTGTGTTATGCAGATGCTGCTCAGCCTTTTTTCAGCGTGACTCTAAATGAAAAGCGGTTTTGGCTGCGTTAAATGCTGGTTAATGATGGCTTTCTCGGGAAACGAGATGAAAGTGGGGCAGGAAGGAAGGGCATGTGCACTCGTGTGTTTCTACTGTTTTTGCAGCGTAGTAGACTGGCAAGGAAATCGTAAAATCCGTTGTCGAGTTCCCTTCGCTGAGAATTCCTGACTGGTTCACTCTGAAGCGCTGAAGCGATCTGCTCCGTCATGTACAGGCCTGGCTCACATTCACACTGCATCTGGAGCTTTCACTTAGCTTTCAGTTCCCATGGTTGGGGAAAAACTGGACATTTACATTTAACACAGAAAAGATTATATTATATATATATATAACTGCTTAAAAGGTTTTTCACAGAGATGCCATAGAAGAACCGTTATTGTTTCCACAAAGAACCATCTCTTTCTTACTTTTTATTTTTTTTATAATCTGAAGAACCTTCTTTTGCCACAAAAGGTTCTTCGGATGTTCTTTATGGAACCATTTAGACAAAAAAAAGGTTATTTTATGGCATCGTGAAGCACTTTTTATTTTTAAGAGTAATTTTATTTATTTATTTTTATTTATTTTTGTTTATATAATTGTTATTTTTCCTAAGTTTATAAAATACATCATTTATGCCCACAGAAGCTGCATGTATTTGATTAATAATAAAAAAAAAAAAATATATATATATATATATAATTTTTTATATATATATAATTTTATGTAGTGTAATGTAGTTTAAAATGTAATTTTATTCTTGTGAGAGCAAAGCTGAATGATCAGTAGCCATTTCTTCTGTCCTCACTGTACACTGTTCACAAATGTACACAGATATTGTTTGTTTTTTATTATTTTCTTTTGTGTTTATTTAAAAATTTAACTATTTTGCAACATTGTAAATGTCACATTTGATCAATAAAAAGGTCCTGACCCCAAACTGACAATATTAAAGCGGTCATATGATGCAATTTCAAATTATCCTTCTTTAGTGTTACAAACTCTTGGTGCGTAAAGAAGATTGTAAAGTCTCTTTAAACACGTGTGTGATATCACAAAGTGGGGGCGTGCTTTCATAACACCACCCAGATCTTTACACAAAAAAAAAAAAGCAGAGCTATTATTGTCGTTGTGAAAGTGAAACTCCTTCCTTTGTGCTTCTAAAAGAGGACACGACTAGAAATCAGTGTTAAGTTGTGTTTCAACACTGTTCCAGAACAGCTGAACACAGATATTGGA
>JAUMHR010000049.1:465809-477652 GCA_032361145.1 Enteromius fasciolatus | reverse complement strand
CTGCACCTTGCCGTACGTCCAATCAGGTACAGTAACACCGCAAATATGCAAATTAGAACGTAAACCCGGGGTTTAGGGATGTGCAGTGTGAAACGTCTGTTAATGAATACCCCTTAACCGCTAAGCCCTGTTTTAATATAAGCAGTGTGAAACATGATTACAGATAACCCAGGATTCAGTTTATCCAGGGTTTAGGATAACCCTGGGTTAACAATTTCAAGTGTGAAAAGCCCTTTTGTGTGTTTTTCCCCCAAATCAGTGACATAATTTATGAAATTGGCAATTAAAGACTCAAAATCCACATAACGAAAGGGTATGTGGATTTTGAGCACACTCACACGGGTTAAAGAAAGAAAGAAATAACTGTTCGCCTGTTACTTGAATGATTAGTAAATTAAGCAATCAGTTTTTTTATATTCAGGCAACGCTGCAGACAGCTCTCCTCTCCTCAGCTGCGGGGCTTATCAGTTCCGCCGTCGCATGTTTTGATTTCATCCGTCGCACGCGGGAGTCTTCAGTTCATACAGGTACCGCGTTTACATTCCTACAGCGAGAGGATTGCGCAATGTTTGTTTTAGCTTTGCTGACGATTCCATAATAAATAGTCGCGTACTGTTATGTTGTTGTGTCGGGGCTAATTCGGCGTTCTTCGTGCTGTGTTTGCTGGTGTTTATGCGCTAATGTGAGCAGGTTAGTGATGTAATGAAGCTGTCAGCTCTGCGTCTGTCACTCATCGAGCTGTCAGCCTCATCACAGATCAGTTTAGTCTGGACTGTGGAGCTCGGACTATGATCCATAGTGAATATACACTAATAAGGGGTCTTTACTGATGTCTGATTAGTATCACAAGGTAGTCAGACTCTGTGTTTGTGCATGCCGTGGATGTTAAATCAGGTTCGATGGCTTCATAGCGTCATGTCTCTCAAGATCAAAGTACTTCCTAAACTTTTCAGTCTAAAGTAGACCACCTTCAGTCCAACCAGAGCTTCTGTGTTCTGCATCTAGTCACTTTCTCAACAATATTCTGTTTTGTTTTGGGTGTTTCTTCCCCTCAGCTTTTTGAGTGCAACGTTAAGGATATTTAAGCAGCATATTCTGTTTATTACTAGTATTGCTGTAGCTCGAATAATTTGTGCTGGAGCCTCGTCATAAGTCATTTAAGTATTTTCAGACATTAAAAATTGAGCGGAGAAAAATAGATTGAATAAAATGAATGCATTTTATTTCTGTTAGGGAAATTTCCAAGCTATGATAGCAGTTAATAAATAAATACTAAATAGTTATTACTTTTATTCAGCAGAGATGCAATTAATTGATGAAATATGAAGACTGGAATAATCTATTTAAATAGAATACAGTTTTAAATTTTAATTATAGCCTATTTTAAAAAGTAATGTTTTGCAATATTACTGTTTTCCTGTATTTTTGAACAAATAAATGTTGCCTTGGTGAGTAAATGACTTCTTTCAAAAATATTAAGGACTGACCTGTTACTAAAGATTAATGTTAAAACAGAAAAGCTTAATTGTAGTTTATCAAATAGTGAAAGGTAATAATGATCTTGTCTGTTCTGAAGCTGTCTAGTAATAAAAAAACAACTAATAGTTAAAAACATACAGCACTTTTTTACAGGTTTTTTTTCACCATGAAACAACTATATTAAAGGAAAACAACCAAAAATGCTTCTCATTTCATTTTAAGTTCTCATTCTTACTATCTTTTCTGCTTATTACAGTAATACTTAGTTAGGTACCTAATAGTTAGGTAGTTAATTTTAAGTATCGTGTAGGATTGGGGAAGTACTAGAATATGGTAATGCTTTATACATACTAATAAATACTTAATATTTAATTATAGGCATGCTAATAAACAACTAGTTAAAATAAGATTGGTCCCTTTGGGTAAAGCGTTACCGAAAAAATAAACATACATTTTAATTTAAATATTCTTCAGTTAAAACTTTGGGTTTTTCATGTTTTAATTTTTTTTTGGTTTTAATGAGCTTTAAACTTGTAATATTTCAACTTTTATTCTCGTAATATTTAGAATTAAATCTCATAATATTTCGACTTTTATTTTAGTAATATTTAGAATTAAATCTCGTAATATTTCACATTTTATTTGTGTGTGTGTATATATATATATATATATATATATATATATATATCTCAGCACAATGAGATAGATAGATAGATATTTGTTATTTATCTAGATCTATTTATTTATTTATTTTTATTTTATTTATTTTTTTATTTCGTTTTTTGGTTGTTTTTCAGTGTTTACCTTTTGCTGCAGTGCATGTAAATTTGTGTATGACAAGTTGACATGTTTGTATGAAAAGTGGCAAAATCTGTACAGCCTTGGCATCAGTGTGTCGAAACCTGGCAGTATGCACCTTCATGGCTCTAACTGAGAAACATTCACTAACTTTCCAGAAGAAGTACATAGTTCAACCAGTGTGTCCAGCAGAAGCGAGTGCACATGAACCTGCATCAGCCCAAGTTAAGCCGAATCCCTCAATACATCATTGCGAGGAAGCAGGTGATAACGTCCACAGATAAGCTTGTGTGTAACCTGCAGGCCTCTTTGCTAATCAGCTCTAAAGCCCCTTAAGTCCGGGTGCAATGACAAAGTGGCCACCGTCACTTCCCTCACACGCACACTGAGAGCAGCTATGCATTCAGCTCTTATCTCTGTCAGCCTCAGCGTGGCATTCACGCCATGGACAGGAACAATGCGGCCTGTCGCTCGCCTCCGTCAGCTTGACTGACAGTGGGTGTGGAAGCACTTGTGTCTCTCTATCTTCCACAGAGCTGTTTTTCCAGTCCAGAGACTCCCCCCTTCCCTCCGTTTTCCTTCACCGATGCACGGCAGCACAATAAAGGGCGTGTGTGTACCCCGCACTTCCTCCTCTGTTTGTTTAACTGCACTTTAGAATGGACCTGCAGGTCCGTTTTCCACATTTGTTTCCTTCACGGGAGAATTTGGCTTTTTTGGCACGAGGGGGGTCGTGTTTAAACTGGGAGAGACGCGCTGACTAAGGATTACGCCAGCGTTGGGCTCGGTGAGGTGGAAATGTCAATGAAGTAACAGAAAGAGAGCGAGAGGAGGGAAATCAAGATAACAATAAAGAAAAGAGTGAGTAATATCCGAAGTATGAAATCAGTCAAACCAGGGAGTACCGGCCACTCTCTGTTTTCTAGTTGATCTACTAATATCTGTCCTGTGAACTCAAATCAAGCGCTCTATTCTATTATTATAAGACACGCCCCCTTAGTGCTGATTGGCTGAAAGTGTATTTTGGAAAAATGTTTTGCATTGCATTTACACCATGAGCTATTTCTGACTGGTCCATCTCTGATGATTGTCCCAATGTAGTTTACATTTAAATTTTTATTTTTTTTTGCTTGATATTGATAACTGTCTGAAGATAATTTGGGGGTATATTACATGTTATAAATGTTTTTAGACCAAAATTTCTTACATTATTGTTCCTGAAATCCACTTTTCTGCTGGGATCAAAATAATCCAGTTTTTTTGTTTAGTTTTTTTTTTAAAAGTGTCCCAATCACACAAATTGAGGATTTAATCCAGATCAAAACCAAAACTGGATTTTGTCATCTAATCCAAATCCTTTTTTTTTTTTTTCTTTCAAACAACCCATTTTCAAGATTTGATCCAGTACGATAGCAATAATCAGATAGATTACTTCAGAACCACTGGCCCCAGGATCTTAGCTGGGTTTTTTTTATGAATGACGTTGGTTTGGGCAGAGGTGTGTGTCTGCCCGTCTCGGGATCCACCGATTGCTCCGTTCGGGGGGGAGAGGAATGCAGACCGGTCCTCCTGGATCTTTGAAGCCCACGCTGAAATGACTGGCTCCCCTCCCCTCTGGTGTAAGTCACAGCGCAGGGGCCACAGATAGAGCCTGTGTTTGATCTGAAGGTCGCCAGCCCTCCGCCCGTGTTGAGAGATACCTGGCTGACGTGGCTGCTGCTTATTTAATAACATGAAGGGGAAGCGAACTCTCTCTCATAATTAGGCCTAATTACCCAGCAGGTGTTGACAGACGGCCCACGAAGAGACAAACTGCCTTTATCCACAGTCTTAGAGTCAGATTACTGGAGCTGTCTTATCTGTTACACCGAGAGAGCTGAAATCCTCCCATCAGAAACAGGCCTTCTTATGTCATACCTGCCTTTGACTGTACATTTAATTACACATCCACAGTGTTTTTTTTGAGCATTTCAACCTAAAATCATGGCATTTCCGAGGCTGCGTTTATTTGATCAAAAATAAGGTTTTGTAAAATATTATTACAAATTAAAATGAATGTTTCCTATTATTTTTACATTTTTCATGCTACCCTAGTAAAAAGTAATGTATTTATTTCATACTAAGTATAGTTTAAATCTATTAGCATATTTTGCTACTGACAAATAATTTGAGACCTTCTGATGTAAAAAATGTAATAAAATTTTATTTGGAGTATTGCTTGTGCACAATGTATATCTCTTATTAATAAGCCTAAAATGCGTGTTTGTCACTTTTAATGAGGATTGTGTAATATTGGACTTTAAAATCGAAACATTTAAAGTGTACCTAAAGTATACCTGCAATAGTTCCACTTTAGCACAATCACTTATACTAAGTATGTCTTCAACTGGACTTCAGCACTACTTCTGAACAATTAAAGTGCATTAAGTACATTATTAGTTGTTCCAATTTAGCAGACTTGAAGTATACCAGACAGTTTAATATACTAAAAGTACAAAAGCATGGTATTCTATTAAATATATAAATATGAAAATGTATTTGTAGTATACTGCGCATTAAATAAATGTAATTCAAATAGATTTAAGTATATTTATTTTTCACTATAATGTAGGGATGAATCAAAAATCAAGATTTTATGATGATTCTTTGTCATGTTGGTTTTACAGCTAATCTAATTTCCCTATTTTAAAAACAAAGCCTTACAAGGTAATATAAGAATACGAAATGGCTGTTGTCATCATTTTATCTTTATCATACATATAAAACAAAGTGCTTATATTTTCCAGGTATTAGCTTTCAGGAAATAATAATATAAATATAATCAGTAAAAATCACTAGTATTATACAGTAAAGTGTATTAAAGCAACTGTATTAAAGTTGTGTAATTAAAGTAGTGTATTGTTACAGTAAATGAGTTAAATACTGTGATCGATGCAGTGATTCATCATTGTCAGACTGGTGTTTTAATGCTTTGTCATGCTGTCTTGTTTTTTTGGGGGTTTTTTTGCTAGAGACAATTTAAAGGTCATGTTTCTAGTTGGATAAAACTTTGGTTTTGACTCGTGATGTTTTGACTGTATCCTGTCAGAGCTTTTATTTCAGCGATTGGTCTATACATAAATGTCTTGAGCGTTAACTTCAGCTTAAGTGAAGTCCCTGCATTAGTAGTGCACTGGTTAGTGCTGGTGGTTAACCAGTATTTCTAACAGCTAAAACTGATATCTGTAGAGCGTGTTAGCTGATAGATGTTTGCACAGTGACTCGACGTGTTTATTTGCTGTGCAGAATTCCAATCCTGTTCTTCTCAACAGTTTAGTCCGTGTTTTTGGTTAAATAAACAAAACATTGTTTCCAAAATGTCAGTTAGTTGATGTTTAAATGACAGATTGTAGATCACACTTTCACTCTTGTGTATGTCATTTTTGCTTTAAAGGAATAGTTCACCCACAAATGAAATTCTGTCATCATTTACTCACGCTGAAGTAGTTCCAAACCTGTATGAAGTTTGTCACCAGACTGTTTTGGGTCAACACTATCTTGTACACAAGTCAATGGTGACCAAAACAGCCTGATTACAAACTTTCTTCAGAATATCTGCAGAACAAAGACATTCAGACAGATTTGGAACTACTTGATGACAGAATTTAAGTTTTTGGGTGAACTATTCGATATTTAACCCAAAGATGACATTACTTCCAAATCTGTGTGACTTTCTTTCTTCAGTAGAACACACAGAAGGTCAATGAGAGCCAAATGTTGTTTGCATTTGATGTATACAGGTTTGAAACGACAAATTATGACGAACAATGATGCTTTGTATCACAGGAATAAATTACATTTTAAATACATTCACACAGAAAACACTTATTTCAAATTGAAATAATATTTCACAATATTACAGTTTTTTTCTGGATTTTTAATCTAATAAATGCATCCTTGATGAGCAGAAGAAACCTCTTTAAACACCATTAAATATCTTACTGACCCCACATTTTTGAACGCTAGTGTGTATTATACATTTAATAAAATCTTTATTTTTCCATAACACATTATGTGTTTCTCTTGTTGTCTCTGTCAATAATAAAAAAAAAACTAACTATGCTGCCACACCAATGCAGTCGTGACTCTTTGGCCTAGTTCCTCAGCCTGTTTTTCAACTCCATCTCTGTCTTTATTTCTCTCCATCTCATGACTGACAGCATTTGCGTTTGTGTTTGCACAGTGAGAACGTGTGGTGCAGTAAACTTTACAATGCGGGCTTGTTAATCTTCTTTTAAAGCTCTGAAAATCTCGCTGTCACAAAGATGGCGATCGTCCGATAGTGCATTCCTCCGCTTTTGCTGTATTTTTGTGTTTTCTTCTTAAAAATGTCATTTAAAGAATCGCAAAAATAACAACTAGGCCAACAACTCCGTGCACTGTATCATTCGTTTAAGATATAATTCAGCTGCTCAAAGCAGAGGTTTAATTTCAGCCCCTATATGTGCAGTAGACGGGTCTGGCTCCCATACAGGCCTGATGGCGACTGATAGTCACGGGTTCTAAGCCCGCTGCCTCCCTCCCAGCTCACCTGTAAGAAACCGAGGGGTGTTTAGTGACTGTCCCCATTGTGAGGGGTTCACATGGGGCGGCTGGGGGCTCGACTCTTAATTAGGAAGGTAGGGCAGTGAAGAATCTCCGCTTGACAGATTAACATGCACAATTTAACCACTAACCTTCCGAAATGAGCTCCCCCAAAATACCTGTGGGTCCGGTTTCAGCGCGAGGTTAGAGGTGAGCAGAGATGACACTGAGCAGAAGAGTCTTCATTAAGCGGGCCGCTTCATATCTAAAATCAGCAATATCAGTCGCCACTCAGAGAAACACGGCTCTGTTTGTTCTTATGTAGTTATGTTGGTCTTCATTTTGTTTCATTTTAATTGCTGTAATTTTTGCTTCATTTTAAATGGGCCAATAATGAATTTTCTTCAGAAGCTTCGTAAGTAGGAGTGGGCATCTTTCAATAGTAGAGCTTGAAAATGTATAAATAATATAAATAAAAACAAACTTGTGGTATTTACAGTGCCCTCCACTAAATAAATCTGCATTGTTTATCCTTTTGATCTTTCATTCAAAAAATTTACAAAATTCTAAATTATCATTGAATTAAAACAATTTTAATGGGAAATAATTGTGAAATAAATGTTTTTCTCCAATACTTGTTGGCCACAATTATTGGCACCCCTAAAAGTTTTTTTGTAAACTATCTCTGAAGTATATTCTCATTCATATTCACAATTTTGAGCACTCCAGGGTGATTTATGAAGATGAAAATATCCAGCCCTGGCTTCCTGTTTCACAGAAATATATATAGGAGGGAAAACATAGCCCAAAATCTCCCAAAGAATATATTTCTTATATGCTGCAAAAGATAGAGCTTCACAAATTAGTGAAATGGCTTTAAGAAAAGAGCTAGAGCAGTGAAAATGAGCATTTCAGCCATCAGGGAAATAATGAAGAATTTCCAATCAACACGCAAGCTTCCTGGAAGAGGACGTGTGTCTCTATCCTCCTAATACACGACGAGGAGTAGAGTTTGAGTGGATAAAGACTCCTCAAGAACCACAGCTGGAGAATAATTGAGTCTCAGGGTCAGAAAACCTTTAAAAAAGTAGTCAAACAGCTCCTGCATCAGCACATGATGTTCAGGAGGGTTTAAGAAGAATTCTGCTCGCTCATCCAGAAACAATCTCCAGCGTGTTCAGTTGTCAGACAGGACTGGAACTACAAAAACATTCACTCACGATGGGTTTGGTGAAAAAGTACTCCATGTAGACAATGAAGTATACTCCTGGACATCTTGTTTAGACACATGGCATCATGGACTCAAATACAATAATTCACTGACTCTGTTAGAAATCTTATAATGGATCATGGTTGGGTCTTCCACTGCGACAATAATCCAAACACAAACATCAGAATAAACACAAGAATTAGTCATAATGAAGCTTTTGCCATGACTGTCCCAGTCCTCTGGAGGAAAAGGTGTTCTCCAAACTCCAAACAAAGGACATAGCAATAATTTAGTGCCAATAATTGTGGCCAGCGTGCATTTGAGAAAAACATTTATTCATTTATTATATCATGAGTTTTTCTCCCCATTTTCAATTGTTTAACTTCAATGATAGATTAGAATTTTGCTAATTTTTTGAATGAAAGATCAAAAGGATAAACAAAGATTTATTTTCACTGCCATCTTTGCTAATATTAGTGGAGGGCGCTGTATATGCAAAAAAGGACTTTAGTGTACATTTAATGCATGTGTTTGGAGTGCATATAATACAGTTTTCAGCCACATGTGACATGAACTTGCATAGAGTGGGAAAAAACTAAAACTGTACATTTGAACTGGTTGATGAAAAACAAGTGTATGTGGATTCTACACGTCTAGACACTTCAGATGAGTTAGCTAGAGTTGTTCACCTTTTTATGAACATTTTTACTATTTTGATACAAAAACACTATAGTATGAGTAGTCCTGATTCACAAAACCAGTGTTTCCTGTTAACTATTAACTTGCTTACATAGCTCAAATATTTTACACTTCCCATAATAACGAAAGATCAATAATTAATATAATAATCTTACTAACACTTGCTAAAAAAAGAAGCAGGATGCACTTGTTTTTCCTCCGTTGTTGCTGGTTTGTTTTCTGACAACATCATGTTATTGTTATGATATGAACTAGAAAATATTTGTGAATGGGAACTGCTAGAAAATTGAATCTGGATTCATGTTTGAATCGATGTTTCCCCAAGCCCTAATCGTACGCGTTATAAGGAGAGTGAAAATGGCCTTTTATGACGTCTTACAGGTTCAAAACCACATCAATGTGTCAACTTCTAATGTTTTCTTTTATGAAGACATCAACAGATTTAGCTTTGCGTGGCAGTTTGAAAAGGATTCGTCACTCACGTCTAATCGTTTAATTTCCATCTGCATTTTTGAGGTCTGTTGCATCTCCACCGAGGCCCTCACGCTTGTGCTCGCGTGTGCTTTGAACCCTTTTTTTTGTTAGCTGTTGATAAAAATAAAAATTAAAAATGACAGATTCCAGTATGTTTACAGTAATTAAGTTGTCTAGCTCGTGATTTATGATGCTTTGAGAGGTTTTGCAGAGAAGGAAGAAAGACAAGGAAAAAAATGGCATGAACGCGTCTAACTTTTGCCCGAAGGCTTTTAGTGTTTACTGTTTTAACTAAGAGATATCAGTGTGTATATATGGGCTGATGCTGATAATTACCTGAAAGTTGTGTAAATAGATTCCTCCAGTGATGGCGGTCGACAAATTAATCCATTCCATTGTTTTTGAATGTCAGGATTTTCAATTTCACATGATCCTACAGACAGGATGTTGGTATGCAATGCTAAAAGAAAGCTTTGTGGTAGAAACTGTGAAACATTATTCAGGATATTTTTAGGATATCTGCATAAATGCCAAGTTAAAATTATATTATAATTGGCTGAATGAACCTACATGACATGTAGTAATTAAGGATTCATAAAGTAAAACCTGTTTATCTGACTGGATTCTACCTGCGTTTTCCCCACAGAAACTATTTTCCAGTAACGGTCAACAATATAAAGTGTTAATGGATTAGGATTATGACTATACTTTAAGGTAAGTTGACATGTTTTGTTAATAGGTGTTAATATGTACATTAACAATCAAGAGGCAAACATAATGTAATTTTAATATGAAACTATGCAAATGGGGAACAACACCGTCGTGACTCACCGCGGACAGACGCTGAATGGAGTCGCAGGTGCGCTTCTCATCCAGTGTGCCACACACGTCAGGCTTCGTGACTATATTAAGAGTCAGTCCATAAATATCAGCCATTCAAATATCATTTGTGCGTTAACGCCCACAAGATTTATCGGGGAATCCGATTTTACAAAACCGATACCGATTATGTGAAAATGCTTAAATATCGGGGGGAAAAAATATATCGGTCGATCTTGAAGTAGTAATATGAACACTGTAATAAATCAAAAGTTGTTTTGTTTTTTTTCTCCAGTAACGACAAAGTTATGAACTCGTTCTCCTTTAAAAACTTCTAATGATCAAATTATCTAAAACAGTAGATACGTTTAAATCTAGACTCAAACCTCATCTGTTTAGCTGTACATTTACTGAATGAGCACTGTGCTTCGTCCGAACCGATTGCTTTCTATTTTTAACTGTCTTAAACCTATTTTAAATAAATTTTTAAATCATCTTAAATTCATTTTAATCATTTTCTTTAGTTTTTTTTTTTATGATCTTTGTTTTTATGATTGTTCTACTTATTGTTTTATTTTTGCTTTTATGATTTTTCTACTCCTTTTATGTAAAGCACCTTGAATTTACCACTGTGTATGAGATGTCATATATAAATAAACTTGCCTTGCCTAAAATATATATATATATATATATATATATATATGAAATGTAAAGAGAAGAATGCTTATAGAGAGAAACATATAAATAAAAATAATTAGAAATAATTAATGTAAACCATAAAAGGACAAACAAAAAAAGAAGAGAAAACTTAAATAATTCCATAAATACATATAAATTAAATGAGAAATTAGTCTAAATAAATAAAGGGGTATGGGGCACTGAGAAATGTATTAATAAATTTATTTGAGTGAGTGAGTGTCAGCACTGGCATTATTTAATGTCTTTATTGCTCTGTTTTTCCTAGGATTCAGATGTTAGCTGAGCGCTTGGAGTAGTGATGTCCCGTGCTCCTCCAGACCCGCTGTTTATTCTCAGAGGTTCAGGAGCCGCCGTCAACAGCCTGAGCTTCCGCTGTGCTGGAGATGGACCTCCATTCCTCTACTCTGGGTTGGTGGCAGCTTTAAATGAACCATCAGCATTTTAATTGCCTGAATTATCCTGTTGGGTAATCTTGGTGTTTCTGTGGTTTAGCTCAGGTAAAGGTGTGATCCATTTGTGGAACCTGACCACCAGAAGAGCAGAGAAGACTCTGGAGAGCCATGCTGGGAACTCTGTTATCTGGCTCCACACTTTCAAAGACGGCAGAAGCAGATTGATCAGGTCGGTCAAGCTGCTCATCATTATTGTCATGTGACCATGTAAGTAGTAGTTCACGTCCAGAATGAGAATTTCCTGATAATTCACTTAGCCCCATGTCATCCAAGATTTTAGTCGCAAATAAGCTTTTTGAGGATTTTTTTCCATATTGAACGGGTATCAGTGGGTTAAATGTCCAAAATGCAGTTTCAATGCAGCTTCAAAGAGCTCTACGTGATCCCAGAAGAGAAATAAGGGTCTTATCTAAATGTATTTATTTATATCTCATAGTTTCACTAGATAAGACCCTTATTCCTCGTCTGGGATAGTGTAGAGCTCCTTGAAGCTGGATTGGAACAACCCATTGAAGTGTATTTTGGGGAATGTTCATTCTGGAAGTGAACTACTCCTTTAACATTCATGGACCGAATGTTAAAGGAACACTCCACTTTTTTTGGAAATAGGCTCATTTTCCAACATCCCTAGAGTAATACAGATGTGTTTT
>JAUMHR010000049.1:441577-453507 GCA_032361145.1 Enteromius fasciolatus | reverse complement strand
GACAAACAATGCTTCTTTTTGTTGGCTGTTTAGTTTACGTTTCTCATTGCAACTGTATCGGAGCCAATATTTTCTGACTAACAGCTAACATCTATTATACTCAGACTCCAGCCCTCTGCATCTCCTCCTTTCTGCAGGATGAATTGATTCAGAAATGTCTGTCACTCAGTTATGACCTCATAAAGCAGCATGTTCTGCACACTGTAAAACATGACTGTGAATTTAATGGTAAAAGACTGTAAAAATGCTACATTTAAAACCTGCTACAGTAAGTGGATAACAGTAAGTCCCAATATATACAGTAAAAAACTGTATTAGACAGTACACGTGATTTTACAGTATTATACCGTTTTTGGAAGTGAAAAATAACTTTTTTCATTAGTTTTGTACATTAGGGTTGTACTTGTACATCTAGTGTTGTTAAATTAATGTTTATTGCAGTATTGAATTATTATTATTATCAGTGTGGAGTAATAAGCTTATGCTTCTTTCTACTCCTTTTTGTATGTTACAATAATTTAGTATTGTCTTGTATTGCTTTTGTTTTGACGTTTCGAAATTAAAATTCGGTTCAATTCAGATTTCAGTACTTCAATAGGTTGGTATATTAAAGTGCCCCTATGGGTTATGAAAGGTTCATATTTTGGTTTTGGAGTCCCAAACAAGTTGACAAAAAAAACCAAAAGACCCTTTTATTTTCTTATAATATGCATTTATTTTTACCTTATTTATTCAACAACTCCTAAAGGACTTGTTCAAAGATTAATTTCTCCAAACTCCTCCAGTGATTGGTTGATTTCATTTAAAGTAGTGTTTGTGAGCTTTACCGTTCTAAAAGCAGCACCTAGTGGTGAAGAATGAATTTACATTTTCATTCAGACCAAAAGTGGGCAGCCAATTTGCAAATGTTTCATTTTGATGTCAACATGAAACGGCTTGGGATTCATTTTAAAAACGACTCGTTTCGGTGACTCTGAAACTGAGAGACTTTAACTTCTTACAGGGTGCACTTTCAGATTGAAAACTTTGCAGAATGTTTTCATTCACTTACAGCTGAGTTACACACTGCATGAAAGCTCCTAATCCATAATAAGGGCACTTCAACATTATATCAGGTATTGAAATTACGGTATTTAACTGTAAAATTAAGTTAAAACCGTAAAATCTAAAATGTTGCAACTGCATTTTTTTAGGGTACATTTTTGGCATCCGCAGTTACTGTTTGGAAAGGGCTTTAGAGCTGACACCTGTCACCTCAGCACACAGCTCCGAGGAAAGCGGGATTAGAGACGAGGCCTGAACATTCCTGCTCTGAGAGATGGGGGTGTGTGGGTGGAGCTCGCTTCTATCACTGAAGTCAATGAGTCACAGATGGAAAGCTCAGAGATGGTCTGTCATTCCATCAAAAAGAAACATCCTAAACACGAAAAGCTTTTT
Organism: Enteromius fasciolatus; assembly: GCA_032361145.1. Classification (NCBI taxonomy): domain Eukaryota; kingdom Metazoa; phylum Chordata; class Actinopteri; order Cypriniformes; family Cyprinidae; genus Enteromius; species Enteromius fasciolatus. The sequence continues at coordinate 452,070 of JAUMHR010000049.1, read as the reverse complement.
TGTCAAGTCATAAAACTTGTCATCACCTGTCTGACTGACACACTGTAAGATAATATATCAGAAGTTTCCCTTTTAGTACCGATAGCAGACTAGAAAAATGCAACATGATACAATTCATTTCCTCTTTGTATTTGTTATTGCTTATAATGTTACTGTAGGAACTGTAAGTACATTTGACCTTGAGTTACCCATCAATGCGTGATACCACTTATTTTGTTTTTGATACAATACTGATACTTTTAAAGACCATTATGTCCATATTGATGATACGACACTTCTAAACGGAACTTTTAAATTGTGAAATGTATTCAATCAATAAATTACTAAGATTGATAAACCCAATTTACCCAATTTTTATAAAATATATATTGACTGAATATCAGCTTTAAGTCTGATTGCTTAGGATAATGTTGTAGTTTTTTAGTTATTGTTGTTGTTTTTTTGTACCAGTCACATGTTTAAAATCTCCCGACTCAGCATTACTCTCTTAGGCCTCTAAGCAAGATAAAATGGAGCACGTCCCAAACGCAGGCCACTTGACTGACTAAGCTAGTTGTCATCGTCTGAGAGAGATTCCAGGACTTGTAAAAACACAAGGCGTAGCACGGTTGTTCCTGTGATTGTCAGGTTAGTAATAATATCAAACGCTCCTGTGTTTCAACACCTCAGCCTGAGACACTCAGAAGCTGTAAAGAATACGACGGCTCATGCTCACAGGTGTCATGCTGTTACACGGAGAAGCACGCTCTCTGTGTTGTTGTAAAAGAACTCAAATTAGCCTTAATAGTGGCTTGCATTGTAAAGGCTAAAAGCAATTATGGTGTTTCGCTGTTGTTTATGTGCCATCTTGTGTGTGGGATTTACAAAATGTGATGTTATTTTGTGCAGTAGCTCTAAAATGAGAAGCTGCAATTAAACGTTGTCTTATTTTAGATCATTTAGCATGTGACAGCTGTACCTTTATTTCTTCCCTCATATTCTAGAAAGAAAAGGAGAGAGAAGAAAATAGAATGCCTGAGTTAAAGTGACTGACGGTCTGCCAGCACGGTCATGTTTGATGTGTAGAAAAAAGGAACAGTGTCGGCAGATTCTTTGACATTCTGCACAGGATTCAAGTTCACCGGTGGTTTTGACACAGCCTTGTTCTGTTTTGCTCATCTTTACTTTTTTGGGGGTTCTCACAATTATCAGCATGTTTTTGTGAAAAAAGTCAGTCAGTCGCTTTGTACCAAACTTTATTTAATCATGAATAAATGTTGGGGAATTACTAACTAAAAGTAGATTTTAGATGATACATACATACATAAGTCTAAAGTAGTAAGCAAAAAAATTAATAAAATTATGCTAAAATATATATATATATATATATATATATATATACATTTATATATTTTTCCTTTCCAGCTGAGTATATATATAAATTAATAAAAAAAAGAATATATTTAAAAATGACTATTAAATTACTTAAAAATTACTATAAAATTACTATAAAAAATCTAAAATACCCAAATTTATAAAATGAAACAAGAAAACCATAGCAACTAAATATAGTGTAAACCAATGAATGTGTTTCAGTTAACAATAAATGCTAATAATAAATACATTCATAGAATAAATGTGAAATAAATTGAACTTTATTATTATTAATATTTTATAATTAATTTCTGTATTATATATATATTTTTTTTTTCTTTTAAAAAGGCAGCTGTATATATATATATATATGTGTGTGGATGTTTTTTGTATATTGATAATATAATTAAAAACTACCACTGATTAAATTATCAATTCTAGTATAGTTACAGTATCTTTATAAGTTAAGAAGCTTCTTTGTAGTTTGCCACTTTTTATTGACACAGAAGCATAAATAATTTAACGTGCGATAGCTTTTTATGAGATGCTTGCAGTTTGGCAAGCTACATTTTTAAAGTAGCTTAATTTGCTAACAATGATTGCCATGTGTCATCAAGCAGTTGTGCTGCTTTCAGAGGTGAATGCATGATCTAAATCGATTAAATGAGGTGTAAAGTGATTGGTGTAAAAAAGCATGCTCCAGGGCTAATGAGTCACATTCATGGTATCTATCCTAGCTTGTCATCATCGCCTTTATCTTGTAATGTATGTAAAAAAATAATCATAATTCTCTGCCTGAAGGATGCTAATTTTAACACAGCCGAGCACATTTTGAGTTTATGCTGATCAGGAGCAATAGAAAGTGTCTTCTCAAGGAATCTCTGCAGGAACATGATCCTCTCTTCGCTGTCAGACACGGTTCTCTGTAATCCTCGTGTCAGACACTCTTAATAATAAATGTTTCAAATGGAGGATTTTCACAACGATGCATTAGAAGAACCAGCTTTTGTTCTCCAAAGAACCATACAGTGAACAGAAGCATTTTTTTCTTCGTGTAAAGAACATTTTAATAATCTAAAGAACCATTTTTCTATTGTAAAGAACCAAAAAGTTATATGGATGGAACCACTGATGCCGAGAACGTTTATATTTAGCAGTGTAAAAACTTATTTAAAATATACTTACAGTAAAACTCAAATCTATTACCATATTTACTGACATATCACCTGACTTAATGATATAAAAATTAAAAAGAAACTTTATTTGTAATAATGTTTGGGCACAATACTCATCTCTTAATATTAAGCATATTTTTGAACGTCACTATTGATGAGGACTGTATGATCTTTAATGCAAGATCTTTAAATGTAAGATATTTGTGAAGTATACTTATTGAATTATATGTATTATGCATCTTCAGTACAGTTGTGGGGTATTTTGATTAACAACATTACATGAATGTATTTGTAGTATATAGACGCAGCTTCTGTATTTCCTCTGCATTGTAAATATTAATTTTATTGATACTGATGTCATTTTCTTGGTAACAGCCCAACTGTCTTACTGTAATCCACTGAATAAGAATTTGACTCAAAATATAATGCAGACTTGGAAAAAAGGCTTTATTAAAATGCCCAAAAATGCAAATAAATTTAAAAGATTAATTTCTACCACACATAATATAAAGAACATTAAAAAATGTGGCCAGCAGTCTAGCACAATAACACACTCAGCAATACATCATCTAATCATATCAGTCAAAAATCCAGAAAATATTAAGATATTATTTCTGACACCCCTTCTCTCCATATTATGTGTGCAGACACCCAGGATAAATTATAAAAGCGTTTTACTGTATGAAAGGGATCTGAGTCATAAAGAGCCACGAGAATGTCTGATTTTACATCGTTGTGCAGGAATGAGTGGAGTTTGGTGCCCAGTGCCGCTCATTAACAGGTCACTGCCTGGTCAGCCAAACCGCCCGCCTCCTCTCGCTGCTTCTTCATCCAGTTCCTCCCGTACATGCTCACTAAATGCTAAAGTTATATAAAAAAAATTCTTCTCCTCTTTTCCCCTGTAAGGGGGGGAATAAAGGCTCTTTCTTCTCAGACGCTGATGGTTTGGCAGAGGGCAGTCAGGTTGAGTTCTGGGTCAAAGAGAGCTCTGTGTCCGTAGAAATGGTTATGAGCTCATGCTAACCGAGAGGCCTGAGGTGTGTGTGTGTGTGTGTTAGCGCTGGGTCACGGCTATAGCAGCTGCTCTCTCTCATATCTCTTCTAATGGAGGGATTCATTTCATTCTGACCTCATCATCCTCTCGGCTCCAGAGCTGTTTTATCATGCAGGGAATCCCATCAGACTGTTTTCATTCTCTTTCCTCCTTCTTCTCACTCATTCTGAGCTCCTGTGTGTTTGTTGTCTCTGTGTTTTGTTTTACATCGTTTGTTGTGGTAATATTGCTATTTCATATTAATAATGCACTACTGTTTAAAAAATTGGGGTCAGTCAGTATTTTATTTTTATTTTGTACAGATACAAATCTGCGCATAAATCTGCTTCCTAGCGTTTTTGCTATGAACTGAATTGCCATTTTCCTCTTCTTCAGCAGCTTGCACAGACCTACCTCCTGGAATAGATGAATAGAATAGTGTTTCGGTTGACCCCCCATGATTCGTCATCATAAATTGTCAGCATGGGTCTTTTGAAGCGCTGCTGGAGCTATTTTTGGGCACAGCGGGACTTCACCAAGTCTTTCAGTAAGCTCAGTAAGCTAACGTGGAAAGCTCTGGCCATCACAGCCCAGCGGTTAACATGCTTCGTTTCTCTGCAGCTGACATCAGTCATTTCTTCAGTTAGCCGCAGAACACAGCCGACCCTGCTGCTTTCGTCTGGCTCATAAAAAGCCTGACAGAAACAGATATTGTACTGATGAGCAGAAGGACAGAAATACAGGAGAAAGAGTGAGGGGAGAAGAAAAAAGGGGAAAAATGAGGGGAAGACAGAAAGGAACAGAAATCGAGAATGAAAGAGAACCTTTTTGGGGGGGGGATTTATTAACCCTAAATCCTACCCCATGTAGGGGGTAAAACATTTCTAAAATGCAAATTTCTAATGCTCAAAATTATATATATATAACTTCAAAAGTTGCCCTTTGTACCTTTATTTCTATATGACATGCAAAAAAATAAATAAATAAACAAAACATAATTAAAATCACATTTGCAAATACATTTTTCTCTCATTTTTGTAAAAACAAAACAACATTTTCTGAAGGTTCAGTCCAGTGATCAATTTAAAATATATATTTTTAATTCAGTCATTAGTTTCTTTGTTTTTTATTTAGTCTAAAGTTTCAATAAAGAGAACCATTTAAATGAATACTCACATACATATACACTATACAAATATAGTGATTTTTGCACATGTTTTTACAGCGGTAAACAGGTTTTGATAAACATGTATTTATTTATTTATTTGTTTGGCATCCATTTAAGAAAGAATATAATTCTTCGACAGTTATTTCATAATAAAAGTCAGAGTTTAGTAACACTTTATTTTATGTTTACACCTATTAGTTGCTTATTAGCATGCATATTACCAGAATATTAACCATTTAATTAACCACAAATGAATGCCTTATTCTACATCCCTGATACCTAAACTTAGCAACTACCACACTAACTATTAATAAGCAGCAAATGAAGAATGTATTGAGGGAAAAGTCATAGTTAACAAGCATTTCCTATATTAAAGTGTTAGCTTTTCTTTTTATATTTCATATTTGGTCTATTTAGATTTCACGTTTTCCCATTCAAATATATATATTTTAAATATTAATATTATTTCATGTGTCAGGCTTTATGGGGTTAAAACATCATAGCTGGTTAGTTTCTGGTCCATGGCGGTCGACCAGTTTCAACAATATTGGCCGAGCTGGTGCACTTCCTAAAGCAGCTTGTTTGATTTGGATTTGCAGCATGCAGGAGATGGAGTTTGTTGCAGGAGACTCTTTTCAGTAAGAATAACACTCCAGCACAGATTGGTATCGTGTTTTAAGTACTGCGGGTAAAAGCAGGGCCTCCCGGTGTGGTATGGCAGATGAATCTGAATACTTTTCACTGATGCAGGTCCAGACTGACCCGGGCTGAAAATAAAAACATGACTACAAAACATTTGGTCTCTGAGCAACAGCGCAGTGCTGGAACAGAGCTGCACGGGACAGTGGCACATGACTGCAGAGATTCGGTTTCAGGGTCTCAGAGGACAACAGAATGAGAGGAAAGACTGGACACATCTGTCCTGAAATGTCAAACCTTCATCACGGGGAACAAGACGGGGATTCTAGCATCCTATAAGGACTATATGTGCCCCTCACGTACAGTAGGAGTTTATCTGGTTTCTGTACGGTGACACATTTAATCAAAAGATGTAATCTGGGAAACACATCAGATATGCTACAACACGACAGATTTACACATTTACGTTATGTTAACACAGACAGAGCACAGCGGAAATGAACAGAAGGTATGTGTATATCACATTAACCCCCTTAAACCATTACTAATGCACTTTATAAAGCACACCCCTTATCTACAATTGAAACCTTATCAAGGCTTCATTCATTTTAGCAGAAATAAAGTTATCATAATAATTCACTTTATTGCTAAATACTTATTCATTTTTATCAGTCCTGCAAACAGTTGTAATGCTTAATTTTCTGTTATTTTTAAATATTTTTTTCCTATATGTGTATGTATTTTTTATCAATTTTGATCAGTATATGTCCTTGCATAATAATAATAAAAAAAATAAAATAAACATATATATACTATATAATATAATTAATATATACTGGCTATACTAATATAATAGCATATTCTAATTATTAAATCATTAAATTTATTCAGATCTAATGCTCTTTCAGCATCATTGAGATTATTATTTTTTTCAATACATGCCCACAGCTATCAGTCTACAAGTGAATTTTGACCATTTTAATGCATAGTTAGTTGCATTAGGATGTGTCTTTAGGGTCATAGTGACACCTTGACCTACTCTGAACTAAATCCGCACCTCCGCTAATGGACAGAAACAGCCCTCTCTAAAACCAATAGCTTGAGTAGTTGATGGGTAATATGGTTTAGAGACGGGATCCATGTAATAAGACCCTAATGTGAATACACTGGGGAGACTGAACGGACTGACTTGTGTCATCAACAACACATATGAAAGACACCTGTCACAAAGAGGAGTGATGCAGTCTGTTTCCCAGAAGACACCCGCTGAGTCTGGGTCTCATCCGTCTCACTGTGTCTGTATATAGCTACAGATATACTAATGATAGTCCAGATCACGTCCACCTGCGTGCTGATGCCATTTAGTTTTAGACTTGCAACTAAAACATAACTATTCAGTTTAAAGAAATAAAGGTACAAAGCTGTCACTGGGGCGGTACCTTTTCAAAAGGTCCATTTTGGTAACTTAAAGGTACATATTAGGACTTAAAATGTACACATTTAAATCTAATAGGTTCAAAAGCATGCCTTCTGATGAGGAACCGTCCCAGTCCTTTGATTCTGAGAGTGTATATTGTCAGCTATTGCTACAAATAGTTACTTTTTGTGATCTGGCAAACTCATTTCTAAAAACACTTTCTTAAATTACACCCCAAGCATGTTAATTTTTTGAAACATTAGTTCAGAAGGCACTGTTGAACAGGAACGACCCGTATAATTGCATTTCCATATCCTCCAAATGAGGTGCAAATGTGACATTTTCAAGGGTTTATGTAAAGCACTTCCGGTTTTACACTTTTATATCGTAGCCAGATTGGTGTCACTCATCTTTATCTGTCAGCATGCTGATTTACCGCAGTTTGTCTCAGAGCCGCATAGTGAAGCCTTCTGTAATGACAGCTATGCCCTCGATCCCTGCTGCTCTTAATGTCTCACCTCCTCTCTGTTCACACCACCATTACAAGACAAAAGACACAATGGCTGTTTAATTGTTTGCCGACAGCCTGTTGTTGTTGATGGTTCCCGAGCTCTAGATTCTCCTTCTGTAATCCAGAAGCCATCTGGTTAGGGCAGGGTGTAATGTGTTATGTAGTGATGCTGTTTCAGTAAGTCTGAAATGATTACTTCTTACGGATGGCCAAAAAAGACCCAAAAGCATGCTTGATTACAGCATATACATGTAAGCATAGCTGACCAGGTGTGAGGGCAGCGTGCTTGAACATATGGAGCAGCTTATAAACATATACACAGCGCTTTCTTGCAATAACTAAATGAGCCTTAAAAAGTTTAGAGCAGAAATGACTTTGATCTGGAGTGAATTATGAGGGAAGCATATACTGGCTACCTTACGCTTCCACTTAAAGAAAGAGAGCCGAATGTATACAAGAGGAAGAGCGTGTCTGATTGCGTGGTTTCCAAAAGCAGTTTGTGTTGAGTGCTGCTGTTTAAAGAAATTAGAGTTTTATGATATAAAACCCCCAGATCAGAGAAGTTTGCCTCTAGTTATGTAAACTGATATAATGTCTGTGTACAGTATGTTTTCACTAATGCAGAAAATATGTTTGCAAGGTATTGCAGGATGCCTATTTTACATAATTAATATCTGAAGAGTTTGCATGCAAAAACAGATAGCATCCATTTTTGTTGTATTTTATTGTGTTAGTTAGCTGTATGATGAAAAAACATGATTTTTAAAAATGGTTATCCTTGGTAAGCAAAAGAGACTTCTTTCCGGAAACGGAAATGTTACAATAAGGTTTGGTTTGTCAACACTGGTTAATGTACTAGTTAGCATTAGTTAACACGTTCATTGTTTGTTCATGTTAGTTCACAGCGCATTAACTAATGTTAACAAACACAAGTAGTTATGTTAATAATGCATTAGTAAATGCTGAAATTAACATCAACTAAGATTAATAAATACGGTAGAAGTGTTGTTTACGTTTACTAATGTAAACTAATGAACCTTATTGTAAAGTGTTTCCAGTGTTTGCAAATGTGCGTTACATGTAATTATATATTTTTTTAAACACACAATTGCACACACTCTTCACATTTATGACACAGCTAGCTGTATTTTATGTTTTTACTGTTGCCAGGCAACGGGGCGCATTCACAATTTCAGGTATATTGACTTGGCTTATCCAATTAGGTTTTTGAGCCGTAATTATGCGTTTTATAAACAGTTTTATAATTAAAAAAGAGTTTTGGGAGATGTTAACCCCATACCCACAGGTCAGCCCTGCTCTCTCGGCTCTGGAGCACCAGAGCATAGACATTGGCTCTTTGCCTGTCACTTTGAATGACTCCATGAAAACCAAAAGCCATTTAGAGCACAGTAGCCGGGCTAATTTGTTTTGACATGGCCTAATACCTCTCTTAAACTTGGCCAGGTTTGGGTTCAGCAGCTCCGTTCAAGCCAGGCACGGACAGAGTGGCCCTGTCTGCGTTCTTCTGTGAGAGGATTGTTACTGGCATGTCTCAAGAGCTTGAGACAGAGATCAAGACCAGTCTGACATCTCTCTGGCCTGTCAGTTTTCTCACAACCGTTACTGGGTTTACGTGGGCGTTTGGGGGAAGGGAGCTAAGCGAGTCCTGCTTGCCTTTTTCCCACAAGCCTGTGTTTGACTGAATGCTACTTTTTCGATAAACCCTGTCGGGTCTGGGGCAGTCTTTATGAAATAACTGTCTGACAAGATGATCTGATGAGGTCTTCTAATGCCCGTAGGATGAGCGAAGGCTTTAGCAGTCATTGTCTACACTGTCAAATGTTGAAGGAGGGAAGGTAAACCTGAGACACCCTTCAAAATGAGTCACACTAATTGAATAACAGTGGCTTAACTCTCTTTTTGTCTCACTCCCTTTCTCTTTTATTAATGGCAGACAGATAATATCTAAAAGAAGCACACTCATCCAGGTTTTACTGTGGCCCGTCACGCTGCTGAAGGTGACAAAACACATAGGAATCCTAAAGCCTTTCAAGAGAGGACCTGTAGGTTTTGTTTTGTTTTTTTCATTCCTGAAGGAGTGCGATTATTTTATATTAATATGCTTTCTTGGATCCCACTGTAACATGCAGAGACAGCTATACATAAGCCATTTTTTGATGACTCCCTAAAAAAGTGCCACTGTCAACATTACTCTTTTTTAGATGCATATAGTGTCACAATGCAATTAAAATGTTTAACGCTGCTTGCATTGCATTATGCTTCCAGAGCTGTAATACATGTTAAATGTGCATGCAAGTCATTTAAAATGCACATATGGGAGGTTATTATTGAGTCACGGAGCCACCGAAATGTAGATATCCCATTGTTCACTCAGATATAGACATCTACAGTAGAGAATATAAAGCAGGCAACAGTTAAAAATAAAGTGGTTGATAAAATGTGAAATTCCACGTCATGTGTTTACAACAGAAAGCTGCTTGGTTTGGAAACTGATTGATATGACTGCACTGATACTATTAGATGAACCGAAAAGATTAAGCTTACGCTGGATGATGTCAAATATATCACTTATAACATTACAGGTGGAATTGTGTGATGCAAGAGAATGCAAGAAGACAATAGTAAACACTCCATCAGTTCATCACTGATTCAGTGACGTCATCATCCAGCTCAGTTCAGTTTAAATAGTGTCTGTGTAATCAAGTCAACAATGTAGCCAGAAATGAAGGCACTGTTATCTTCTGTTTTACAGCCAAGTCTCTTGCAACTTCGACACTGGTATTGAACTGAACTGAATCAACAATGAATGGGCTCGAGCTGGAGAACGATGCTACTGTTGTTTTTTGCAGCAGAATCTCCACGGCTGAGTTTCAATAATACTGTTTATTACTGTGAAGATCCTTTGACACATTCTGTATTTTATGAAGCACTACTGACAATAGAATTTTATATGAGCTCATATTTGTGATTTTACAATCACATTTACACACTTTGGTTTGCGCTGCCTCTAAAACTTTGGTCCGTATTAAAAATTTTTGACCAGGTTCCAAATTTGTATTGTTTTTGCATCTGTAGCAAACATTCTGATAGGAAAGGATGACAAATATGAAACATATCAGGCTCAGAAAGCAATGACCTTTAGTCGTTTTTGTTGTTGTTGTTGTTTTAATTTTTGA
>JAUMHR010000049.1:429003-441477 GCA_032361145.1 Enteromius fasciolatus | reverse complement strand
AGTCTGTGAAACAATTGCATTATCCTGTTCTTTTACTAAGAGAATGTTGTGCATCGTATGCTGCATAACATGCAATTTCTATATTATAGAAATCAGGATGTAACACATTCTGGACTCATGTGAGCCGTATGATCAGATTACTGTACGGGATGCTGAGTCAGTTTCCAAATGTGTGAGTGTATATACACTCCCAGAAATTCTTCTTTTGCATCCCAAAAACATCTCCAGCCCTCATGCATCTCACCTTTCAAAGACAGTGAACCACTTTAGTCATTAGTGCCATCTGTTGGCCGATAGAGCTGCAGTCAGTCTGTGTGTGTGTGTGTGTGCAAACCGCTTTCTAGCCTTCCCCTCAGGCCCTTCTTCTCCATTAAAACTGCATGCAAGTCATTCATAATAATAAACCGTATGCTTCACTTTCAAACCAAAGCCATATTGCATGTGAAATGCGGATGCGAGTCACATAAAATGAACATATGTGAGGTTCAGATGTTGCATTGTTCACTCATAACCAAACCAACACCTGTCTAGCATGACTTCAAAATGGTCTTCACAAGTGAATTAACGTGCTTTTGTCCCTGCAGTGTTTCTGTTTCTTAGTAACATGACTGAATGCATCAAACATCAAATAATAGCAGAGCAGCAGCTGGCCTTTGGCATTGTGTGTCATGCAATAACTCATAAACAGTGCATTCTTTTAAAAACAATAAACTAAAGGCCAACAGGACAAAAAAATGAGTGTCACTTTTCATAAGCAGTGGTCAAACATCACGTACGCGGATCGTGCCTGTGGCGTTTAAAGCGGGCAACAGTTAAAAGGAAGGTGTTGATACACTGTATCCGCTCATGAACAATTCACCTGCCCGCGTCTCTCACCGAGTCTTTTTTTCAGTGCAAATTGACATGTCATCGCTTGACTGTATTGATCCAAACCTCAGGTGCAAAGTGTGGCAGCCCGCTGGACACCTTGCCTCTTTTTTGGCCCAGTGGTGCAGCATCTGTGATTCACCGGAGAGCAAACAGCCTGTGAAAGAGCTTAAAAGAGAAGACTAAACAAAAGTGGTTTTAACTGTATCGAGCTCTCGGCTCTGTACAAACACGAGCAGTGGGGATCTGTGGAGGCCGTGCTTAGCATCCTCGCTGCGGTGTGGCCTGCTGACAGCTCCTGTTAAGGGTCTTTTGTGTGGACGTGGACACTGAAGACAGGAGGGCTCAGTAAAGCACACAAAGAGCCAAACAGGGGCTGCCCGCAGCTGCCCAACATCGTCTCTCTGAAGTCGGGTCAGCGGGAATCAAAGAGAACAGATAGCCACCTCTAACCTGACGCGGGCCTTAAAATAAAACTTTTTGTTTACATTTATATATATATATGTGTGTGTGTTCTGTGTATATTTATTATGTACATATAAATTCACACATACAGCATATATTTTACAAATATTTACATGTTTAAACATTTATATAGTCATAGTCTTAATTACATATTTGATAATTTAACCTTAACCACTATGTACTTGCATCGTTGTACTTCATATGCGTTCATATGCTATTAGAAAACACTTTTGATGCTGTTGAGGTGGATCCAGGTAAGGTTAGGGATAGGATTGGTGGTATGGGTAGGTTTAAGGGTGTGATTATAAATGTATTATAAATGTAATTACAGACATTTATTTAATTACATATAGGTATTACAAAAAAAAAGTTTGGGTTAGGGTTAGGTTAGTACAGTGTAAAAACATGTATGCACACACTAAGTACATTGTACCAACTCAATGAATTTAAATGTAAGTACATAGTAGTTAAGGCCACTTGATATAAACATATTCGTCTTAAATGTACATGTGTTCGGATTTATATATACATCATATATATACACAGTATACACACATATGTTACGTAAACAAAAGCTTTTATTATGGATGCGGTTAAGCACTATAAGGAGGTATCAGAATTTGATCTGAATTTAGATCAGTGCATGAATGTGCACTATTCTAGTCTGTATTTATAAGTGCAGTTTATTTATTTATTGCACAGTTGTTTGTTTTAGTCAGTGTTTTTGACTTTTGGTTTGTCAGATATGTCATTTTATATTTGTTTAATGTTTTGCCATTTCATTCCGACAATCATTTTTTCAATTTCAGTTCAAACTGAATCTCCAAACATAATATGTTGAATTATTTGCAAGTTTTTTCTTATTCTAAAAACATTGTTAATGCATAAAAAACTTGATAGGATAAAACCTTGCATTATCATTATAATTAAAATATTTCAATAAAAACATACTGTTGCTGAAAATATTAAAAGAAAATAATAATGATGACCAATTCTTTTTCTAATAGCATAAGAAGTTATTATTTATTTAATTTTTTTTATTTAATTTTTTTTACATATTACCTGAAGTATCCTTAGTCTAGCACTTTTTTATCAAACATCTTAATTTTCCAAATATAAAAAAATGTACTTGTTTCAGAGAGACACATAGCTGATATTAAGTTATTACATTGTTTTTGAACCCACAGGCTATTAATTATTTTCCTTTCAATAAATAAATGACTTTTAGACCATCTGAAATTCAATATCTATACGGGGCCAAGTCTTCACATTGAGCTCCCAATATACGGGATTTTGGGGACAATTAAAACGTTCATAAAATGAGAAGGTCGTTAAGGTCGCGGACACAGAAAGCGCATTTATTCTCGGTGGAAGTCCGGTGTGCTGGGGATGACAGATGCCGGCAGCTGATTGGCCGGTTCCTGCTCGGATGGGACTGGCTGTCAACAGGTCCCAATTAGGCCAATCAGAATGGAAGGAAGTAGCTCAGATGGGTCACTTTGTTAGTAGCTCTGTTTGTGAAGCTGAGATGAAAAACAAAACACAATCGCTTGTTCTTTCTTCCCTCCATGTGACCCGTTACTGATTCGGTGGAGGCAAATTGACAAGGGATTTTGTCTTGTTTTGACCTCTGTGTTTCTGACGTACGTTGAAGCCATTGAGCCATTGTTGTTGCTTTTAATGCCGTCGATGATGTAAATATTGCCCAGCATTGCATCTGTGAATATGAATAGAGGGTAATGGGTGAGACAATATCCTGCTTTAAATGTGTCATCGAGATCCATTCAGTGTGCATACGCAATCTGACTCCAGACAATAATGGGCGGAATTAATGCTTCTGTAGTTGACTTTGTGAAATGACACAAAGTGAAAAAGGTTAGACCCTAAAATTCCGTCAACTGAATAGTTTTAGTGCATATTTCTATGCTTTGAAATGTTAATCACAATGCATTATTATGCTTGTTTAATTCTGTTTTCCCTAAAATTCTATTCATATTTTTCACTTGTAAAGTCATATTAACGAAGGAAAAATAACGATGTGCACGTTTAAAGGGACAGAAATAAAAGTGTTTTATTTCATTCCACATTTGTATGCATTTTTCCTTCTGTAGAACATAAAAAAGATATTTCAGAAAATGTCAAAATATCTTCTTTTCGCTTTTCACAGAAGAAAGAAAATTATACATTTGTGAAGACTTGAGGATTTTTTAAGCTGAACTTTAATATAATATAACATAAAAAAAGTTATACATCTTAAAATCTTACATTTTCAAACATCCAATAAATATCGAAATGCATAGCCTCACAAAAAAAAAAAAAAAGTGTCTGTCAATTGCTTTTTTGTTTAAATGCATGATTAGATTTGTTAAAATATTAATATGATCACAGTATATTACTGCACTTTTTTATAGTTTGCACATAAATGAATATTCTATACTTACTCAAACCTGTATTTATTTCAGCTGTTGAACATTAAAGAATGTTGTATGTCTGAATGTGAGAGGATTTTGCTCTATATGTAACAAAAGCATCAGTAAGGAAACACATATTCACTATGTGTTTTCCTTCAATACACTTCCAATTTGCTGCTGATTGAAGGTAGCTGTATCAGTAGTAATTATTTTTAAGCAGGGAGCAGGTTTAAGGGACATGGTCATGCAGAAAAAACTTTATGAGTACTAATAAAAGCAGTATGCTAATGATATGCATGCTAATAATCAACTAGTTAACAGTACTCCCTAACCTTAAGTGTTCCAAACATTAATTCCAAACCGTAGTTCAACCTTAAAACAGCTTTCAGATGGCAAGAGGGTCAGACTGGGAAAGATTCTGCGATCCAGCGCGTCGTTCTGTGATGTGGGGTATATTTTGTGGCCGTCTGGCCTTTAAAAAGCACAAGCAATATTTTTGTAAAGCTTCTAGTGGAGCATGATGTTGTGAATGGCTTCGAGGGCAGACAGATGCTTGCCTCCCGTAGCAAGAGCAACGAAACCCTTCAGACCGGGCCAAAGACCCCGCTGATGAACCACAACCCCTGTACCACTTTGATGTAGTGACATAAACACACGGTGCACAGTATGCATATGCTAATGGCAGTCAAATCTTTCACTTTTATGCATTGAAAACCATGAATGTTCCATGAAGTACATTCACCATCTTTGGAAATCTTCTAAATAAAACTGTAATCATAAAAATTTATACTGGAAAAGTTTTATTAGATTTATTTTAATACCAAGAAAAACATTTCTTTTAATGCTGTAAAGTAAAAGTTTTTGTTTGCATAATCTATGTGTGAATATATACTGTATAATTATTATGTGTACACACACACACACACACACACATTTCTTATACATAAAATGCACACACATACAGCACATACAGTATATATTTAGAAAGTATGTATTTACATGCATACAGTATATTTATATTGCAGATAAATATATTTAATATATAAACATAACATATTTTTCTTAAATATGTACATGTATACATGTGTGACAATTATATAAACAAAAACTTTTAGATGTGATTATTCACAATCAATAATTTGTCAGCATTAGTTTCTTTTAAGATCAAAAACTAAATCTGTGAAATTTACAGTAAAAAAAATGGTTTTATTTACAGCTAAATACCATGATTGAATTAAGTGATATAATGTTAATGTACCAACCTATTAAAGTACATCACATGATGAACCAAAGCCTATTGCAAGCATTTTATATATTAACATTTATTAGGTGCACAGTGTCATTCACACAAACACTAAACATCATTACGGTAAAACCTGAAATAATATTAATTTAACAACATTACAAGAAAAGAAAAAACCCTAAGAAGAAACAGTTGTTTAAACAAAAAACATTAAATTTGAAATGTTACAGGGAATGCAAAATTACGGTTTTACTTTACGGTACACTATTGTAAAATGACATATAGTATCCAATCCAGAATACAGTAGGGGAACTTACCATTAACCATTTAACAGTTTTTTTCTGTAGCATGTATACAGTCTTTTACCATTAAATTCACAGTCATTTTTACAGTCAGCTCTACACTGAAATGAAGGTTCTTTAGTAAACCAAACCTGGTTATTTTACAGCATTGCTGTGAAACCCCCGCTTCGGGATCTCGAGTTAGCTATTGGCTACTTCTTCAGCAGGGACATTCTGTTGCTGTATTTTCTCCATTTATCTTGAGCGTGTTTAGTATTGCAGCTTTGTGATGTCGCTGCAAATGCAGCAAAGATAGATTCGCTGGCCTTTAAGCAAGCATAGACCGGGAGAGCTGTTCTCCGTCCAATGTTGACATAAAGTTCAGCACGCTCTCTGTAGAGTGAAACAGAATCGAGGATTTCCCAGCGGCCCCTGCTTCTTTTCCCAGGCTCATTAATCATGAATCCTGCAGGGACCAATCACACAGCACCCTGCTCAGCCGAGACTCGCTGTCATCCCCTCTTCTTGTGTCCACACAGGCTTTCAGGAGCCAATAGAGTTCTGTGGCCATTAGAACATCGCATCTCGACGAGGGGAAAAAAATTATGAGCTCTTTTGTCAACAATATTAATTACCAGCGGCCTGTGCATAAGGGTCGTGTCCATAAAGATTTCCGAAACATTAAACCTGAGGCATCTTTTGTTTCGGGCAGAGCGCGCTGGGTGGTGTTACACAACCAAAGAGAAACATATACGATGCCTCTGAGACTCGCCTGAAGCGGCCTGCTTAACTGATTGTATATGGCACTTCCTTTGGGGAGTTAACTGAGAGGTTTCTATGTAGACTCCTGGAGAAGTGCTAACTATGGTAAGATTATCACCCGGGCCTTTGGTGTCCTCTTTCGAAGATATTTTTGCATTGAGATCTGGACGGAGGATATTAGAAATGAGCGAGACCACACTGGCAATACATTATATTTCATATAAGCACACGATCTAGAACAATGTGCCGAATCTGTGAGTTATCTATCTGAGTTTCTCTTGTTAGTCGTTTGGACCTATGGCTATGTGTTTTCTGGAGGAAATATAGTAGTGCAAAATACACAGACAGACTCTTAACGCCCTGTTATGGTAAAATGACATAAAAGTATATTAACTAAAGAAAATGTTTTGCCCAGTTACTGAAAGTTTGTTGCTAAATTTGTGGCATTCTCTAAAAATGTTTAGATGCCCATAGAAGCCTGTTTCTACCTCATAGTAAAAATAAAATTAATTAATTCATGAAAAAATTATATTAATAATAAAAAAAGATGAATATTTGTTGTTTCAGTTAATTGCTGAATTGACAATTAAAGTGTTACAAATTTATCTCATATATCCATTTTTTATAACTTGCAAATCTAAAAATGTTGTTAAATTCTGCTTTAAGACCAAAGTAAAATAATGTTATTTCATGTCATTTTAAAAAAATAATAATAAATGAAAAAAAAAAAATATATATATATATATATATATATATGTAATAAAAAGAGGTAGATTAATTTATTAATTTATATATTTATTTGTTTACTTATTGACTGATTTATTTATTCATTTTTATTTTCACTATTTATTTTTTACATTATTATTTTTCAGCAAAACTATATTTGGGGTTATATATATATATATATATATATATACACACACACATATATATTTAATGAAAAGATGACCAAGCTGTTTTCTTATCCTTTGTTAATGTTAAATAATAATAATATTGTTGTATATTATGCATTATCATATGCATTAATAATGCAACTTTTAATTTTAGAAATGTATTAGTAAATGCCAACATTAACATTGACCAAGATTAATAAATGCTTTAAAAGTAGTGCTTATTGTTAGTTCAGAAGTATTTTAAAGTTGCAACTGTGAGAAATCACGCCTCACAGTTACCTTTTCTAACTCAGAAGTTGAATCAATCTTCCACATACAATCAGTGTGAGGGAAACCTTATAGATTCATATTACATCCCTTGTTTTATGCCAAAATTGGCCTTGAAAGTAGGTGAAATCTGGCCCTTTGAGTGTTTGCATTCATCCGTCTGTGCGTTCATGTGTTGCTTAGGGGGATTGGTGGGAAGTGTTGAATCTTGAACCTGAATTCCACAATTAAAGTGATGGAGCCCGTTTTAAAAATGTCTTTGATGACGGGGACAGGACATCAAAGCAACAGCCCTCTGTAGGAAACCCTGTCAGAGACCAAACTGTGGCTCTGCCAATCAAACGCTCTTTGAGTCGATGACTCTAGGTGGATGGAATCACTCTCAGAGCGCTGCCTTAAGCAG
The DNA here is from genome assembly GCA_032361145.1 of Enteromius fasciolatus. Classification (NCBI taxonomy): domain Eukaryota; kingdom Metazoa; phylum Chordata; class Actinopteri; order Cypriniformes; family Cyprinidae; genus Enteromius; species Enteromius fasciolatus. The sequence continues at coordinate 433,885 of JAUMHR010000049.1, read as the reverse complement.
GATGTCTGTCTTTTGCCTGGATATAACATGGATGCAGGTCACGTGAAGTTACTTTGCAGTGATAATTATTAAAACATCTTCTACAGTGTAAGTGAGCTAAGCGCTCTGTGATTGACATCAGGACCAATGCTAATAGTTCCCAGCGCTCAGCTGAAGCATGACACAATATGTTTATGCTGCACAAGCAATGAACCCAGCAGCGCTGCTCGTCTCACACATATACAACACAACACATGCTTTTCTGTGAGGCGTGGGTTTGCCGTCTTGCCTGCCGTTCTCGCTTACAAATACACGCGCAAGCATACGCAGGGCCTTGGCGATTTTGTAACTAAATAAATGAGATCCCTGGGGCACTTTATCCTAGTGATTTATGGTCAGACAAGAACCATTGAGACAAGGAGTTATGGCCTGTGAATTGCTTGTTTTGGCCGTTCAATAAAAAGCATCACTACATCCTACATCGATATGCTGGAGAGAAAAAAAGAAAAAGTTTCACTTAGAAAGTTTTTTCGGTACACTCTCAGAAATAGGTACACTTTTGTACCTATTAGCTTAAAATATGTACACTTTAAGTACAAACATGTCCCTTTTGAAAAGGTATCGCCCCTATTTGTATCTTTATTTCTGAGACTGTTTCTTTGAATGTCTTTGAATGTGCATTTACTTAACTAATGTGTATTTTCCAGTCATCCAGGATTTACTTTTACCCCGAAAATGCTAGTTAATGATATCAAATTGGACTGAATTTGCTGACATTGTAACAACTTCCTAAAAAAAAATGGTTACACTTGTTACCTTGTTACACTTCTGGTGGTCCCAGTCAAAAGTAACTAGCCTAGACAGAAGAAAAAAAAAAAAAAAAAATTAAGGTAGGTGGTTGCAATCAGTTAATATACCGTAGCTACATTTAAATAAATTAATCATTAAAAAAAAAAATCTATATATATATATATATATATTTTTTTTTTTTTTTTTTTTTTATGTAGACAACATAAATTGTTTGCAGCCACTTACAGTACATTAAACAAAATTGCAAGTCTTTTTCCAGCGTACAAAAACGTGATTTGTTAATCATACAAAATATTGGATCTTTTTATGTTAAATTAAGGAAAGGGTTTATATTTATTTTTTAAAAACAGTTTCATTGTATGTTTATGGATCTTACAAATTTTTTTACATTTGTTTATTTCAGTAGAGAAAGCTTATTTCTGAAAAGGAATACAAATCAAGTCAGTCAGTTTTGCTGTCATTCATTGAGTGTGGTTTTTTATAAATGTGTCTATTTTCATGTTTCATACATTTTTGTCTTTTAGATGTATATATAATGTATGTTTAACAATATACATTGCATAATATTACATATATTACACAATATACTGTATGTAAAACATGCAAAAAATATATCTGATATAGTGTACCATAGTTATAGTATATATATAATGCAGCAGTGCTTGTATGTATGCAGTCTTTAGGGTCTATATAGAGATATGTTTGTGTAAGTGTATTTATGAGGGTGTGTATGGGTATGTATATATGAATGGGTTGTATGTATATGTTGGATACAACACTAGGAAAATCAGCTGCTCTCCATATGGGTGGCCTTTTCCCTTAACCCTCCACCCTCCACCCTCCACCCTCCGTCTCCTCCAGAGCTCCCCAGGAGACTCAGAAACTCATGCAGTTTCAGCTTGTCCAAAAAATAAGCTAAAGAAATGCCACAGGCCACCTCCTCTTGTGTGCTCTCATTATAAACAAGCAAACGTCTGTAGTGTCAAATCTGGATTTATTTGCTGAAAGATGGACTGTCAACCCGGTTAAAAAGACCGCTTTAGACTAGCATGAAGTTCTACGGTTGGTTTATGCTCATTAGTTGTGGATCATCATAGGCTCTCTTCACCAGCAAACCTTAGTTTAAAGCTTGATCAAATCGTTGCTGGGGAACTTCTGTAAGAAGCCTGGATCTCACCAGCGCTCCAAGATCTTATAATAAGAAACAACATGTTTAATGTAATGTATCATGGCCAACTCAAATCTATGTCTTTCATTCTGTCCAAAAACTGCTTTTAGCTGCTTTGAAATGCTAGTTTAACACAGTTCTGTGATGTTTTTATTTTATTGTGTTCAATCCACCTAAGTCAGTGTGTGACTAGTAATATGCATGGCTAAAGAGGATTTTATCAATATTTAGATTTTTTCCCATATTCCAGATCTTCATAGCTGTATGTCAGCCAAAAATTGCCCTATCCTAATCAACCATATGCCACTGGAAAGCTTGTTTATTCAGATGATGTATAAATCTGATGACTTATGACTTATGGTTTTGTGCTCTAGGCTCACAATTATGATAAACCACTCATGATGTCCTGTTATTATCAGAATGATGTTCAGAGCATTATGAGTAACAATAAACAAGAAGTTGTTTTGACGTTTAAAACTTAACAAGCAAAGACCAGCAAGTATTCGTATTCTCCTGACTAAGAGTGTGAAAGATTATCCTGTATCGAAGGCCACCAGTGTATCCAGTTTCACTGCAAATAGCTATGAATTCACCTCCTATAATCTTGAACATCAATAATCCGCCGAACAGTCGTTTTGTACATACCGATAACATGTCTCCGTTGGGCCGTGTTTATTATAGATTTAATGAGGGCTGGATTCGTGGTTCGTCCCCTGCACGCATATCTTGGGTGGTGCTAATTCCAAGGTCATGAAATCCAGCTTGGCTTTTCCTCAGTTAGCCTTCATTACATCCAATTATGCTTCAGCTGCCTGTGCACTTTAGTTAGTCGGTGCCAAATGGCGTATAGTTTGCCTGCCCTTTCCCTGGCCCTGTGTTATGAAAATGGAGAGGCTTTCGAGTGGACAGCAGGTGGTCCGAGATCCCTCTTTCTCTCATGCCTAGGCCACGTTCCCACACTGGCATCCCATCAGCTGCAAAACTAGTTTGTCAAGGCCTCCTGTCGGTGAGATGAGTGGCAGTTCAAACAAAGAGCTAAAGGAAGCTGCTACACGTTTACAGCAAGACGTGTGATGTCACCAAGTCTTTGAAAAGTCGGATGAACGGCAGATTTCTCCGTATGGTAAGGCAAGTTTATTTATATAGCCCAATGGTAATTCAAAGTGCTTGTGATTACAATAATCATGAACGATAATCACAACGAAGCAAGGAACTTTTTAAATGATTTAAAAATGTATTTAAAATCAGATCAGACGCAGCACCGTGCTCGTTCAGTAAAGGTACAGCTAAATGGATGAGTTTAGAGTCTCTAACAAGTTTACCAAATAAACCAGGCTGAACCAAATCAACTGACAATAATTCAGACTGACTGAAATAAACCTGGATTATTTGGTATACTTGTTTTATGAAACCAATTACGGGCAGCACAAAACCTAAAAGCAGACTCCCCTTGTTTTGTGCGAACCCTTGATATTGATCTGAGGGATCTGTTTTTACAGTGAGCATATCTGCACTGTATGCAGGTCCTAAACCATTGAGTGATTTATAAATCAGTACTTAAAAATCAGTCCTGAATGTAACTGGAGGCCAAGGAGCTAAGGACTGGAGTGATAGCTCAGAATCCTTCTGTAAGGTCACGGGGCTGGAGGAAGCTCTCTTGGCTGTGGGTTCCTGGCTCTGGGGTCCGCAGCGAGCCGTCACGGTGCTTAACGTGGCACTGAAGGGAAATTAGCACCAGCTGTGTGACTGACGGGCAGAGCGACCTACAGGAGCTGGGGCTGCGCTGTAAAATCTGGGTTGTTCGCTCACTACACTGTACAGCGCTCTCTCTCGGGTCCATCCAGGTGTCAAGGATCAGTGCAACACAGCAGAGCCTGGACAGTATTTCATGCTGTGAGGAACATGTCTGAGAGGATAAGATCCAGAAAAGAGGAAACACAAGGCCAAACTCTCTTCTGTTAGGCTCAGACGTGGCCTGATTTGGAAAAAGAATTAGCATTGCATCACAGAAATAAATCACATTTTATAATAAATTTAAATAGCAAACAGTTATTTGAAATTGTAAAATGTACTATATTTGTGCTCAAACAAATACATCCTTGATCATTTACCCACAGAAGTCCTGCATGTTTTGAACAGTGAGGGTGAGTAAATGATGTTCTAAGCAAATGCAAAACCCAGTGTGGTACAAAATACCTTGAGAAGGAAGTAGAAATCACCATTGCAGCACATACTCCATAAAATGTCTAAAAAGTTAGCTTTAAGCTTTGTATTGAGCTGCTTGTGGTTCATGAGTAGAGCCATGCAAGTTTGCAGGCTGTGATTCAATCATTTTACCCAGAAAGACATGAATATAAACCTCAAAAACAAACCACGTAGGTTTACAGGAAATTAAAGGCCTCCTGTGACTTCTCAGTGAACGGAGACGGACGCCATCAAGTTTTGTGTGTGTCCAGTGCGCTGTGTCCCTTGAGGTTGGATTCTGCATTTTGACGGTGGGAAGCCTTCTGTGTAAGAAACAGAGAACAGGAAGCAGCACGGCATGAGCTTCTCAGATTTGCTCTCAGAGCCGGACCACAGCATGCAGACACAGACAGACAGACAGACAGACAGTGTAACTGCCTGCCTGCGGGACGGCATTGTGATTAACCAATCAGATTTGAGGAAACCGTTTTTGTGAAGTTTAGGCTCACAGTCAGTGTTTACTGCTTGTACATCAGAGTCAGTCATCTATCATTTCCTCTGATTTTATGCATTACTCATGGGTAGGGTTAGGTGTGTCTATCTGCCTGTCCAACACAATCTCACGAGCAATTCGTACATATTCGTACAAGGTGCCAAATTTGATCCAATTCGTACTAATTCGTACGACCTCACTCGTACGATTTCGTACGATTTGTCTAAAACCACGTGATGGGTAGGTTT
>JAUMHR010000049.1:411516-428103 GCA_032361145.1 Enteromius fasciolatus | reverse complement strand
ACGAGTGAGGTCGTACAAATTCGTACAAATTAGCCACCTCGTAAAATATGTACGAATTGCCGTGAGATCAGGTTGGTCTGTCTGTCTTTTTCAACACATTTGAACCAGGTTTTGCCAAACTTTGCTTTGCTAGTTTGCAAAAAAAACTTTTTTGAAAATGTTGAAATTTATTTGAATGCAGCTTCCTTAAGTTCAAATTCAAATTGCAGTTCTTGTTTGAATCATTTTTTAGGCGCACAACCCTAAAGAACACACTCATGTGTGATGATTTTTCAGATCAAACCCTACAGGGTCCTGTCCGTCTACTGACCCCTTGTTACATATGTCCTGAAATATTACTCTCTCAGATCGTATTCGGGGCAAGAAGTCACGAACATCTCTCTTTTGTACAGAACATGCTTAAACATAAAGACCAAGAGACAAGAGAGAGCCGTAGGAGAAAAGAGGAATGCTATCTCTTCATTCTCTTTCTTCTTCTTCTGTGAAACATTCTATATGTTCAATGACACTTAACAGTATCAGGTGGAGCTCTGGACTATTTATTATTGTACAATGACTGCTGACACTTTCTGTTAAGATTAATGAGACCACCTCTAAAAGAGCAACAGCCTCCTATACGTTAATTTAGCTCGTTACGTCTGGCTATATTATGGTAGCTAAATCTCTAAATCTCAGATATATCTCCTATGAGATGATGATTCCTGTCAATTTCATGCTATCAACAAATACATTTTCATATTTGTGACCCTATACCATAAAACCAGTCATAAGGGTACGATAAAACTATTTGAAAATCTGGAATCTGAGGGAGCAAAAAATCTAAATACTGAAAAAAATCTCCTTTAAAGTTGTCCAAATGAAGTTCTTAGCAATGCATATTACTAATAAAAATTTTGTTTTTTATATATTTACAGTTTATAAGTATCTTCATGGAATATGATCTTTGCTTTATATATATATATATATATATATAGGCCTATATAAATAATATCATGAGTTTTGAATAAAAGAAAAATGGGTCATTTTTTAGCTATTTGCATCATTTTTGGATAATTCAGTTATCCAGTTATATAAATGGATTTTTTTAACCCAAACAATGTATTGATGGCTATTGCTACAAATATAGCTGTGCTACTATGACTGCTTTTGTGCTCCAGGAGAACATATGTGTACTTATTAAAATACTAAACTGGTATAATAAAAGTCTGCTAAATTGGAACAACTAGTTTTGCACTTTAATTGTGAAGTATGGTTAAAATATACTATTTTATTGTGCTAAAGAGGAACTATACTTCAGGTAAACTTTAAATATTTTGCATTTAAAGTCTGATATTATTCAAAGATCATCAAAAGAACATTACAACACATTTTATACTATATAATAGTAATATGCCAAGTAAAGTTTAATTATAATGTGTATATCAGCAAGTCTGGAGTTAGCTGTCAGTATTTTAACTTAGTATAAAATAAATGTATTTTAGCTTTCTGATGTTGTTTAGTGTTGGCGAGTATATGTCGAGGTTATTTACATGGAACTGCAATTAAATAGTAGCACAAACCTAATTCTAATTGGCTAGTCATTATCTTCCAAAGAAGCAGAACTTCCCTGTTCACTAGCTGTGGCTAGTGCTGTGAGTGCTTTGTGACTCATTTTCTCCTCACAAAGCACGCCAGGAGACAGATTTATGCTTTGTTGGGGAAATCACAGTGTTCTACATGTTGAGCATTAGCTCTCTCTCTGTAAAGCAGCTTCTGGTCAGTGTATCAGATGAGCTTGTCCCTGCAGGGCACAAATGCATCATTCTGGCAGAATTCACAAGTGATAAATTGAGTTTTCATTCATTTCACCTTCACACAAACAGCAGCAGCAGCTATCTAGTGTCCTGCTCAGGTGAGGTGAGCACAAGGTTAACACGGCTAGCCTTGAGCCACATCTAACCATTGGCAGCAACAAGATACCTGCTTTACTCCGCATGTGCGTATCGTTCTGATTGTGTGTCTTAGCACAACAAATCGCAATGCGACAAAAGCAAAGTGACGGGATCTTTCAACGGTTGCACACAAGCTTTATGCAACCTGGTCTCAAAAAAATATGTACCTCTGTGTACGTTTTGTGTAACACAGTTTTTACGTAACTTACTGCCGCGGTTTTAAAGAGAAATCTCCACACAGGTTCAATACGCAAACCCTGGTACATTTTTATTACATTTATATGGGTATGTATTGCAACGGTTCAGAATTGAAATATCCGTGGACTGTTGCTTATGCTCTATAATGTTGGAAACACTGTATGGTACAAGGTACGTTTATGCCATGAGACTAAGTAGGCTATGTGAATGCTATCTGAAATAGTGTTTGTCAGTGTTGCATATGCCAACTCTGTTTCATAATGGCCCACTTATTTGTGATAAATAGCATCTTTGTTTCCTTTTTTGTGACAAGCAGTGTAGGGCTTGGTGTGAGATCGCTATCTCAGGTGATTCGTCAGTGACACTGGAAAGGAGGGCAGGTAATTACTCAGCCTCAATGGGACGCTGTGTTATTCCTGCTTTGGGTGAGATGTTTATCTGCTGGTCTTTAGGCACCTGGATAAATGAGCCGATCGTCAGCGCGTCTGCTTGTTCTGTTCAGTGCGGATCAGATATTTCTAATGTCCACACAGATATTACATGAGATGCACAGTATCTGAGCAGAAACACCCAAGAGCTCCGCTTCATCAGCACCAACCACCAAATGGTGATAATGAGCACAAAAAACCTACTCAATATCTTTGTTCACAGAAAGATATTAATCTGATGTGTTTCTCATAGCTTTAGGACCAAATTGGCTCTTTAGAGTCACAGCAGCTTCCGAGATGTAATAATAGAGATGTGTTATGCTAGATGACAGCAACTACTTGAAATAAATTTCAGCTTGAGTTGCATTTCCAAGGTTTAATAAAAATAAAATAAAATAAAATAAAATAAAATTAAATTAAATTAAATTAATAGTTTGTTTTTATCATTATTATTATTTTTTACTGACTGTATAGTAATAATAATAATACAAATAAAAATAATAATTAACTACAATTTCAAATATTTTATCCAAATCTCATTAAAATATTATTCTCGATGCCTGTTTGAACACATGCAGAGTTGGTTACTCTGTATGCTTTGCATGCATCTCAGATGTATTCTTTTGTTTTATCGGCTCTGGCTTTAGCTAATTCAAGCGTACAGTTCTGGATGGTGATATTTTAATGACGTGAATGTGAGACAGGGTCTAAATGGTTATTCCACATGCGTGGCGGTGTGAGATATGAGCTAACACTTGGCTCGCGGGGCTTTACAGTCTTTCATATCCTACAATAGTATATTTATTTGGCTTGTTGCTCAAGGAGATTAAAGTGCCGATGCCGCTGAATGTTTTGGTTCCCGTGTCAAAGCCTGAAATGTAGTGAGAAAATGCTTATGAAAACCACAGGAAGTTGGGGTAAAAATCTGTCTGATATCCATTCAGATCAGTGGCAGTGGTGATTTAATATTTTTGGGGTTTCCACATGCCACTTTCAGAGAGCGGTTTATCCTCAATCAAGGGTCCTTTCCTGTTCAGAGCCGCTCCGAATGCTGACCCGGACTTGTTTTTGTATGCTTGTGTCAGATATGTTGTCCCCTCATCCTGCTTTTCCAGCTGATTAAAGTGGATTGATTACACATGAAAGCGTGTTTAATCACAGAATCTCAGCTCTGGTAGATCCAGAGATATGGATGATGTTTTTTTACCGGAAAACTTATGCTGGAAATCTCACGATTGTTTTGAGAAATCATATATAGCCACATGTGTGTTCCCCTGACATCTTTTGTGGCACTTCCTACAGTATAGTATAGTTTTGATTCATTCATTACACATCTGTTGGCCACCTTAAATACGCTCATTCACATGCACTAAAAGTCTTTACCTGACACTATGACAACACAATGACAATTTTTTCCCTTATTTGTTTAATGTATGCACGACTTAATGTATGGAAACTTGTTTCTTTCATAGAATCAAAAATCATGTTTTTTCTTTATGCATTTCAATAAATCTCAAACTATAGTTGTGCTATTTTGATTATGTAAAAAATGACTAAAACACAAAAAAACCCCCATGACAATATGTTACAACAAAAACATGATTTTTGAACAAAAATGCAGTTGTCTGTTTTTGCAAGGAAAAAAAAAGAAGACAAAAACAGAACTTTGAATAATTGTCTTCATATTTTTCACTTTATTAGCTTCTACCAGATAACAGCTGTATTTTCTGCTAAAATACTGCACACTTTTAATTCTCTTCCTTATTCCATTAAAACATTGACGAGCCTTGTTTTTATAAACTGCTCTGATCTATGATTCTATGATTAGCTGCGGTTTGTGATCTGATCTTCACTTCATCTGCCCACCCCAGGATGGCATTACCGACCCACCTGTTATAAAACACTTCACATCAGTCTCACATGGTGTGCTGGTATAAATGTCTGAAAATGCGTCATAATTTTAGTAAATTGTAGTACTCTGTATTTTAAATTCCTTGTATCTATTTAAAATGCTCTGAATCGGCAACAGTTCAACTCTGCGTTATTCTATCCTGCTTTTTTTACAAACCCATTAGGGCCCGATAACCACCCGTTAGAGTAGAGAGGACCTGAAAGCCCTGTGACCTTTTACCTTGACCTCTGACCTGCAGCCAGTGAGCGGCTGGTCCCCAGGGCAGAAGGAGAGACTCCTGGGTCTTGAGTTACTCAAGCATGTGGATTCATTAACAAATATCTGTCTGTTTGCCCCAGTAATAAGGGCCATTTAAACACACGAGCAGCCGTGGAATCCCAATGAGAGTAGCTGGCCGTGTCACTCAAACACAGGTTCATCTGCAGGCCAAACATTTACCTGCTATTAAACCAGGCTCTCTTCTTAATATAGATGCTCACTGTTAGGATACTGCACTCATCACTTGATGTGGTGCAGAGTAACAAAAAAATATTATTAAGAAACTGGAGGAAAGGGATGGAAGCATTGGGCAAGTGCACTAGCGCCCCCCTCTGGACGCATTGGGTAGTGTTTAATGTAGAGCTGGAAGCACTTGCTATCATGTCAATTTATTGTTTTATTGTCTTTAGATTAAACATTAAACATCAATTCAAACAAACAAACAAACAAACAAACAAACAGAGAAGGGGGAGAACTGACGTATCAATAACTGTACAATCTGAAAGAAAAAAGGGAAAAGTTTATATGGTCGTTCCTTTATATCGTCTAAAATGTTGGAAGAAAAACATGATGCTATAGGTTTAGCCTTAAATCCTGCTATTATACGTTCATAAGTCACTGTTTTAAGGAGGCTATGAATCCAAACTGTTAGAATTAGTTGTTTTTATGCTGTTGGGCCAAGGTTGTAATAAGGAACTAAAATAAAACAAAAATTTAAAGCATTTTTCATGCTTGAAATATCGTATTAAAAACCTTTTCATTCCAGCTTGTTGATAAAGCAGCATTTTCTTGACTAAATAATTTAAAATTAAATAAAACTGAAAATAAAAGCAAAAAACAAAAAAAATGACAAAAGCATACAACAATATTACTTAAATTTTAAATAAAATAAAAGGAAAATGAAAATGGAAAAATCAAAACTTGATTTGAATGACTAAACACTATAGTAGTGTCTAGATGATACTACAATAACATTGTGGGTTAAAATGTATTAATCCCATAAATTTTAGGCTATAATAGAATGTTGTTGTTTTTTAATGCAGTGTGATTATTATTTTTTTCTGAAATGAACCCTGTATAACTGTATAGGCTTATGCCTCTCTTTAATATTCTCCTAAATCTTATTATGAGATTTTATTGGGCAAATAATACTAAATTTTGGCATATTGTTCATGAAGAATTGTCTTTTTAAATTAATTTTATGCTTGAATTGTCTTCAGATTAGGCTTAACAAGGGTTTAGTGGTTCGGAGCGCCCTGTTAGCTAATAAATGAATGTTCAGCATCATTACGCCAGCCTTCAGAGTCACACGATCCTCATGAAATCACTCTAGTTTGCTGATTTGTTGCTCAAGAAATATTTATCATTGTTGCCATTGTTGATTATTTATTTTGATTATTATTTGATAATTGGAAAGTACAACATTTACTTAAAATGCAGTAAAATAAAACTATTTGTTGTCATTTAACATTTAATGGTGCTACGCTGTATAATAATTGCATCTGGTAATCACACACAATGATTTTTTTTTCTAATTTATTCATAAAAAAAATTAAGGTAATCAATTTATTTTTAGCTACATTTAAATGAACAAATTTAGTTGACTAACTAACTAATTGACTAAATTAAAAATATACAAAAAATATACTATTTTTTTACATTTTTTTAAAACATGAATGTAGCTTTACTTACTTAAATAATACATAAAAAAATAGTATATTTTTTGTTTGTTTGTTTCGGAATAAAAAAGGTCAGTGCATAACATGGTAATTTTTTTGGTGCATGTTGGAAAGATTCAATGACAGATAGAAGTAATAGATTTCTGAAAGTCAGATGAATTATTGTATACTGAGCTTCTGCGCCCCAAAGCTTCCTTCATGAGAGAAACTGCTGGTTTCAGATTTGTAATTGTGCGCAGGGTTTCAGTAGAGTTCATCTTCGTCACATTTCTAATTATTCTCTGCAGGCGTTACCTAATGAGCCATTTAGTCCTTTATGAACCGTGTGAGTGTGTGAGTGTGTGAGTGGACGAGGGGTTTGCCCTGGGCCGAGAAGGGAAACTAGGCACGGACACTATCTGATCAAGGGCCCCAGTGCCGGGCGCTTTAGGGCCAGGGGCCAGTCAGAGGCGGATAGGTTGTCAGAAGGAACAGAAAAGGTGAAAACAGGTATTTGTGTTTGTGTTGTGATGGAGCCAAAAGATAGAGCCAAGAGAACAAGGTCTCCACTGATCACCGTGCATCTAATTGTACAAGAGCTTTTGGTTTTGTGAGAGTAATTTGATAAGAAGCTCTTGATTTCCTGCTAACACCCGGCCGTGATGGATTGGAAATGTCGCGCTGGGATACACACTTGGAATCAATCTCCTCTTGGTCTTACAGCCCGGCCAGGCCAAGCTAAACTAAATATTTCATGTAAAATGTAAAACATGCTTGCTGCCATAAACAGGCTGTGTTTTAAAACACGGGGGAGTCAGAGCTGAAAAATGATTTTAACCAAAACTGTAAGCTTCCCCTCGGTGCGAGGTTTATTTATGTAGATTGGATAGAGTGGCACATAATTATTCCAGCGCTGCCAAGGTCCTCTTTATTTATTCTGAGTTTCCTCTCGTTCTCTCTCTCTCTCTGTTTCTCGTGCTGAAGTTTGTCTCGTGATACTTAAGCGATGCTTTAACATCTATCTTCAAACCCGGTGCCTTTTCTGTAATCTGATATTCAGACGACTCTCGTTTGAAACCAGTTTAAACAAAAAGGAAATTCTCAGAAAAAACCCCGACATCCCTCGGGAAAGGTGTAATTCATTTAACTTTCCTGTTCAGTTTTTTTACCATTAATTGTGTATATGTGCTGCGTATGTGTGTGTTTCCACCCAAATCTGTCCTGAGGAGTTGTTTATTGCCCCAGCGGTTCTGGAGACATAATGATATATATATGTGTAAGGATCCTGGATGGAGGAAAAGTAAAGAAAAGAGAAGGAATAGAAGAAAGAAGAGTGAGACAGAACGAGGCTATTCTACAGTTTGTTTTGTGTGCTTTCATCCAAAAATCTGTTTCAAATTCTCTTTTATTTTTTTTATTATGTATGTTTAAGTTGAACTATTTTTTAAATATAATTATCAGACACAATAGGCTTTTTTTTGGAAAACAATATTTTTTTTCTCTCTCTTGAACATAGAAATAGTTTTTTGGAAATATTTAAAATATTTTGACAGAAAATTAAAAAGTATTTAAGACTGCACTATTTCTGTCAAACACCTTTATACCAAAGTTACATTGAAACACATCAAACGAAAAAATGTATTCCAAAGGTATAACGTGATCATCATCAGGTTTTAAATACACACAATTCATCTTGATTTATCACATTTATATATAATATAGTGTGTGTTTGTTTTGTGTGTATAAATACACACTCATACATATTTTGTTCATATTATGTTTACATATTTTATTAATATACAAATCATACAAATCAATATAAACATGCATGTGTGTGTAATTATAGAAACATAAATATACACACTCTCATAAATTATATAAACAAAAACCTTTATTTTGGATGGGATAAATCACGATTAATCCTTTTGACAGCAATAAAATTTATTAAATAATTTAATTTAATTTAATTTAATTCAATTCAATTCAATTCAATTCAATTCAATTCAATTCAATTCAAATTGAATTGAATTGAATTGAATTGAATTAGAAAAATAAGTTTTTGGTTTTTTTTACTGGTGGTGGCAAACTTTTGGAACCTAATTCTATTTTTGCCTCTAATGTTTTATGTATATTTTGCACAGTAAAGTTAGGTGTAGCTCACTTTTACAATCAGCGTCCTAGCTCTGACAGAAGCGACGTTCTAAACTGGAGTGAAATCGACAGATTGAGTGAGTGAACATTTCCCTATCGCTTCATCTGTGTGTGTTTGAGGATGTGTATGACATGTTTCTGTTATCTCGTTGTTAGTGTGTGTGTGTGTGTGTGTGTGTGTGTTACAGTGTTTGTGACACTGGTGTCTTGCAGATCGAGCATCACTTCAGCCTTCAGCAGCTCTGATCGCAACATTACATCCCTGCGTCTGTTAGCACCCTCCGCATTGAGCCCGCTCCGCTTTGTTTGCCGAGGTGTGTGCACAAACAGAAGGAAATGGTGTGTGCTGTTGTGGGAAACACAGGTGTGTGCTGAAAGCCCTGCTCGTTTGGGCCGGTCAGAGCTGGACTCGAGAGAGGGCGATGACAGTGACAGTCGCAGGCTAAATACATGACTAAATTTCAGCCGCTACGGGAATGCCGAGGACACCTTAATGTACTGTGTCAGCGGGGAAACCAGCCTTTTTCTCCAGTTAACCTCTGACCTTTACAAAGTTCCCACACACGGAGACAGATTCTAGTGTTAAAGAGCTGGAGTTTTGCTTCGGAGTGAGAAATCAAAGTGCATGGCTTCATTTGTGACCCAGGAGCACAAAACCAGTCAGAAGGGTCCATTTAAATACATATCATGTGAAAAATACAAATAAAATTGCTTTCCATTAATATTTTCAATGGACATAATATCTCATGATTTTTGGCATAAAAGTAAAACCATTAAAATGAAATCATTTTGACCCCACACAGTGTATTGTTGTCAATAGCTACAAATAATCCTGTGCTAGTTAAGACTGTTGTTGTGCTCCAGGCTCACATATATCAAGAACTATTGTTTGGTTATGAGCGTTAAAAGAGATGCATTGCTTGCTGTTATTTACGCTTGGCTGCATTTGCTGGTCTCTAGCGCTATTCTTTTCTCTCTCTCTCACACACACACAGGTGCTCTTTCTTTCTTTTTAGCAGGACTACAATTAACCTTGGTTCCTTCGGCCATGAATCAAGTCAGAATAGGGAGAAGGTCTTCAGGATAAACAGGGGCTGCTGGTAGTCTTTTCTCCTGCAGGATTTATGGACGCGTCTGAATGAATGGAGAAGCAGTTCTGACTGTCCCACGCTTCACTGGTCAAGCTGACACCAGCTCTACAGGTGAAGAGGTCAGTGACACAGAGCAGACACACCTGACCGGGAGAGGTCATGCCGGGGTCAATGACCAGGACCCAAGTCCTTGGAAATATTAGAATTATAGTAGACTTTTTCAGGACAATATTCTACCACAATGGAAAAAGTTGTCAAGTATGACATTGCACTAATGCATTTTCTCATTTTGGGATGCATTATTATCTTATATAATTATACATAGATATATACAATAGTGATTTGCATCATTTTTGTGTGTGTAAATGCACAATTTAAAGAATAAAATAATTATTTTAGATTTATTAATAATAAAAATATATTGAAATACTGCTATTTTATTTATTACCAAATTAATGAATATCAATAAACACATGATAATTTTTGTTTTTCAGTTTAATTAATGTGTAAAATAAGCAATTGAATATATTTGTATATTTTTATAAATTTATTTCACTATTACTATATTTTCCATGTATCATGCTCCATTGTGGTCAGCTGTTGCCATTATTTCCTGTTATTTCTGGTTGTTACTGGATCGCTAAGATAGATAGATAGACAGGTAGATTTGAGAGTTTAGAGGCAATCTGACCTCATTTTTCCTCACAATACTCCATTTTGGCCAGTCTTTTAGTTTTAATACACCTCATCTCGTGACCATGCTGTATATCATGTAATGTACACACAGATATTAAAACACATGGGGAATCCATTTAGCCTACGCAGCGCCAGTTTTTCCTGCTCTGGCGTATGGAAGCGTCTGCGGCTCTTCCGAGCACGGTTCTTATTTCAGCATGACGGTGGTTCCAGCTCCGCAGGCCGGTCCGGCTCCACAGCATTATTTACAGCATCTCTGGGATGGCCTGTTTGTCTAAGTAGGCGACCTTGTTGACCCGGAAGCTGTAAATTTATGTGTGATGTTTCTCTTCCTCCCTCGAGGCCCGAGGGAAGACGGCAGCCAGAGTTTTGCCGGTGGACAGTCACGATTATGGCCTTGATTGTTGTAAAGTTAGTGCTCCCTCGTGTATCTCCAGCAGCAATAATAATAGCGTGAAGCGACTTAAGCGCAGTAATAACTGGCCTAAATGTCCATTCGGAGGTGTTTTGTTTTGTCGTGAACTCCCAGTAGCTTTAAGGCGAAACATTTGGAGATTAAGAGGGACACGCTTTGATTTATCGCTTTGCATTCGGTGTGGAATAACCAGTGAGATGCCGGTTGTCAGAGACTTGCTCTCAACCGTTGCTTTCGGGAAATTTATAGCAAAGTCGTCGTTCCCCTTCGCAGCTGATGTTTTCTCCATGCAGAAGATGAGTTAGCTGCTCCTTTTTCCTTCCTCCTTCTGAGATCCAAGCTGTCCTGGAGCAGAGGAAGATGGGAGTCATTAAGGTGACGCTAATTCACCTCCTGCCGTTTATTGATCACGGCCGAGTGGAGAGTGGATTGATTACGTCTCGGACACATCTCGAGCGGATGTGTGAGCTTTTCTCTGAGCTGTGTGTTCGTGTCCTGACCAAGTCTCTGGGCACACACAGTGTAGGAAGCGGGTGGCAGGTCATGAATGGAGATTTCTAGAGCATGAAGATAATTGAATGCATTACTCGGAGGCCCCTGGACCTACACGTCTTCTGTCTTCACATCGTCAGATGGACTTGAACACAAATACCTGGACTATGACGGATAACAGCTGGACGAGATGCATGCTGATAATAGCTGGGAGTAAACATTGCAATGTTTATACAATGTTGCATTTAGGTTATGTCATGGTTCAGCATTTAAAACTGATGTAAAAACTATGAAACCTTAAAACCTTAATAACGAAAAACATTAACATATATATGTGTGTGTGTGTGTGCATATATATATATATATATATATATATATATATTATTGGATATGTATATGCTGTGCATATTTATTATGTTTATATAAATACAAAAAAAATATTTTATGTTTAATATAAGAACCCAAATACATGTAGAAATATGTCAAATCTTTTTCAAAATATATACTGTATGTATTTTTACATACATAACACATATGGACAGTACACATGCATATATAATGTAAACACAAACTTTTATGTCTGATGTGATTAATCACTATATATATATATATAACTTATTGAAATATTGGTAACACTTTAGAATAGATAACACTTATTCACTAAGACTTTTTCCCTTAATACATTTCTAATTTGCTGCTTATTAATAGTTAGTAAGGTCAGTTTATTATTGCATTGGGTAGGATTAGGGATGTACAGTAGGATAAGGCATTAATTTGTGTTTAATTAGCACTCATAAATGGCTGATATTCTAGTAATATGAATGCTAATAAGCAACTAATAGGCTACAGAATATTGAATATTTACATTTTTTATTTCTCTCCGGGATTATTTTACCCAGATGCTTGTCGTGTGTGTGTGTGTGTGTGTTTCACTATCAGTGCCAGTATGGTTTGTCAGTATAGAGATAGAAGAGAGATGTCAGTATCATTACTAAATGTAAATTAAATGCATATACTTATTGAAAACTGACCATGCCGCTTTAGTTCTTGATACGATTTGATTACCATGACCTCGTGTCACACAGCAGTCCATTCTTCAGCAGCGGTCAGTGCTTTTCTGATTGACTGGACGGCCTGATAAAGATCACAGGGTCAGTGGTCAGGACACTCAGGTTGAGTGGACAATGCTCCAACCACAGCCCATCCATCACGGCGAGGAGACAAAAGCTAATGTCACTCCGGGAGGATAGCACTGGTTGCAGGCCACCGTCAGCCGCTGATAGACCTGAAGGAGTCTGAAGGAGGCCGCTGTTCTTAACTTTTCCAAACCCTGTTAATTCTGCTTTAAATCCCTGCGCTTTTAAACCACACCTCCTGCCTGGATCCAGAAGACTGGGGTTGAATTTGAAGATGATGAGAACCATTTAAAAGGCTATTTAATTTTCTATTAAAAAGTCAAAGCTTCATCTTCATTCACAGGCGGAGCTGAGTTATTGAAAATTGCAGCGCAGTATAGTTACAGCTCTAAATGAACTGAAATGAAGCTAATTAAATTGGATGTGAATTGCTTTTAAAACCTGCAGGGGGCAAATTAAACTTAATGCACTGCCTAAAATCATATAAAATAATTACTCTTTCAATTTTCTCTATCCCAGAAATGACATCACACTTCTCATGAACTTTCTGTAATGCTTTCATAGAGGATTTCTGAAAGCCTCTTGCGCTGCAGAAAGTAAATATCATTGCTGTCAAGCTTTCTGACCGGATCAAGGCAGCTGTCAGTCTGCAGGTGGACTGAAGAAGAGAGCTGACTGCTCTCTGGCTCACAGCCTTGCAGGGCCGTTTCTGACGCCAGAAACAAGGCAAATGTCCAAAGTGGAAGTTTCTTGGGTTTTGCGATATCGTCATGACAGCTGGCAACAAAACTGCAGTAAATTTCAAGTGAATCAGCTTAAAAATAGGCCTTGCTGGATCAAGAGGATTCCTTACACTGTATAGGCCTACACTCTTAAAGGGGTCTGTCTGGTAAAAAAAATGCCCTCAAAAGAACAATGAAAGTAACATAAAAGTGGTCAGATTATAATAGTATTGTCATATAGTCTTATGGAATTGACTCTTGGTTTATTTCAGAGCTCATCATATGGCTATCAAGACTTGGGTGGGCCACTTTTATGAATGTTTTTGTGTCTGTTTGATTGAAAATAGTGGCTAGGATGTTCTTCAGAAACAACAAAACAAAAGAAGGTTTTCTAACTGCTTTTGGAGCGCGAGTAAATGATGACAGAGTATTCATTTTTGGATGAACCATCCCTTTAAAGCATAACACTGTATCAGCTCTTTTGAGACTCTTCAGTTTTCCTCTTCTTCAGCAGAGATAATACGAGGTCAGGGAGAACGAGCCGTCTCGGCTCAATTAATCAAGGCCGGAAACCTGTACTGGGCTCAGACAGAGCGCCTGTGTTCTCCTGGAGCAGACATCACCTCCCTCCAATCTGGTGCTTTGGATCCAGAGGTCCATTCATCAAAGTCAGAGCCAGAGCAAACCGAGATAGACCTCTCTGGATGGGCCTGTGTGTTCGGACCAGGCCAGGTATACAGCAAGCTTCTACATCACCTCTAGCTCTGCGAAGAATGTGTAAATACACAAGACATGTCTGGGTTTCGTCATAGCGCAGAGATGAATATCTCAGGAACCGGAGAGTGTGTGAGAGACAGATATGAATGAATGGGACTTCGGTGCCGATTCAGCTTTCCATCGCACTGTTATTTGTTTGCGGTGCAATCAGTTGCATGCATCTTTTCAACAAATAACGTGAGGCCCAATCGATGTGCATCGATCGTTTGTTAAAGGCCGTGTCTTACTTGGAAAATAAAAGATCAGATTGCACCGCTGATCTCTTATGCCTCCGGTGTCTAGACCTTGCTGACAAAAGCGTTTCGTTTGCTTTTGCCGGCTCAATTGCCTTCTAGCTTGTAAACAAGCAGACAAACAGAGTCCTGATGCTGGCACTGGCTCTTACAAAACAAACAAACACAAGCCGGGTGTGCGTCTCCAGACGTCTGAAGGAGAGATTAGGGATGTCGGGGAGGAAAGATTTCCATCTGCTGGCATGTTTGGGGTTTGCAAGAGACCAGAATTGTGCAGCTTTCAGAATTTAATTCAGATGTTTAACCTTCATGTTAAGGCCGTTTTAATGACTTAAAATACACTCAGGACTAATGTTTTTCCTAATGTTATACGAAAAATGAACTAGTAAAATGCATTTTTTTTCTCTTCAAACTGACATTAAGTAGAGACAGATTCCAGATATGTGCAAAACATAAATGTCTAATATGTTTAAAGAATTAAATAACATTTGTATATACCTTTTTAAAAAGTATTTATTTTATTTATTTTGCAAATACAAAATTGTTTAAATTATTTTTCAGTTCCTTAAAATGAATAGAATTTGAATCGAGGTAGCAGAAATGTTATTAGAATTTGAAGGTGTATAAGTGTAACGAGTGTATGATCACACACAGGATATAAGGGGCATCTTTAACAATTGAATGGAAACCATTTATTTATTTGTTTGTTAGTTTTTAACAGAACATAAACATGAATTATTAACTGTTCGGTTGTTGGCAGAAAGGGTCAGGAATATTAAACCTTATTACCAAAAAAATTTCAACAAACAAACAAAAACAATCCTTAGTATTTCTCTTAAAAAACTGAATCCACCCATACACCAAACCCTCCTCATCAGCCATCACTCAAGCACAGTGGAATTCCTCTAATGAATATCAGTCTTCTCAAAGCATTCTTCAGGACAATGCTATTGACAGTTTTAATAAGCCCCGTTCTTTTATCTGCTGTGGGACTGGCCAATCAGCAGCCTCCTCAGTATTTTATACACACACACTGAGCTTGATGGACAGATCATGAATGGAGCAGAGGAACAGGGAGGAGAGGACCATCTTCCGCTGGAGGACGGCTCTCGTCACTCATCACAGGCTGGAACAAGAGCACCTGCTGTGGGAAGCCCAGCAGCACCTTCCCTTTGGTGAACAAGATCCACCTGACGACTGACATGATGAAGATCAGTCCCATCCCCAGAACAATGCTGCGGTCTTAGAATTACACACACATCAGATTGCTTTCAAATTTGATGATACGGTTCATTTTTGAGGCTAAAACACACAAACTAGATGTCTATGAGACAGCAGTGAAGAGACATGGAGACTGCTGACCTTTCAGATATCGTGAGATAAATAACAAACCCAGTGATCTTACGTGGATGTAAAGAAATAAATGTACTTAAGCAAAACTAGATGATGTATTTACAGATTGCATGAGGCATATTTTTGAAGCTACCTGACAGAACTTTGTTTGTTTCTTCTGCTGAACTTATTTTCTCATAGGAGTATATCAATGGAAATGGATGGATAGATTTAGCTGATTTTAAAACTTCAAAACATGAGGTGCATCAGTAGAATTACAATAAATAAATAAGTTAAACCTGCAGTATATTATGCAAAAAAAAAAAAACAGCAACAATATTTCATAAATTACATTTCATAAATTCTTTTTTTTTTGTGCCAATCTAATTCTTCATTTGTTTGATGATTTCAGAAATATTTGTTAATGTGGTGGTTAAAAATGTTATACAGTAGGTGATCTATTATTTATTTATTTATGTACATTACATTTCATAAAATTGGGTGCCAGTAAGACTATAAAGTCTCTTAGGTTCATGCCTGCATTTTTAAGTAATAACAGCGGTTTATTAAATATTATTACACTTTAAAATAAATGTTTTCTATTTTCATATAGTTTACCTGTAATTTATTCCTACTATTATTTTTTCAGCATCATTACTCCAATCCCACGATCCTTCTGAAATCATTCTAATATGAGGATAGACTCTGATTTTTTTTATTTTTATTTAATTTAATTTTTTATTATCATTATCATCATAGTCTGTTGAAAACAGTTAGTTTGCCCATATATTTTTTGATGAATAGAAAGTTCAAAATATTTTTCTAAAAAGAAGCAGAAATCTTTTTTAAGATCCTTGCCGTCAAAAATAAAACTGACTTCTTTCTGAACTTTTGTAGATTTAGATTAAAGGAGCCGTATGTAAGAAATGGCCAAAACTGGTACTGCAATCACTTTCAAAAATACTGCTGAGCGGTGTCTCCCCCTCCCCGTTGTCTAGAGGTTGCCAGATAAGCTGAAGGATCGAGTAATGTTTAGGCTGCTACGAGGAGATTCCAATGGCAAGAGACGAGTCCTACACAGTACATTTCTTTTCTGTTAATTATGTTAATGCTTCATAATAGATGTTTTGCGAAGTAATGACAGACTAACAACTAAC
>JAUMHR010000049.1:296792-316287 GCA_032361145.1 Enteromius fasciolatus | reverse complement strand
ACTGGATCATTGCGCTCATGATTCCCAATTCAAAAACGCACTATGATGTCAACCACGTGTGCACAGAGCAATCAGAAATACCTGTACGTCGCCATCAACCCCTGCAGGAGCTCATATCACATGAATGAATGATCAGATTGCATCCCTGACATCGCAAAGCAAATGTTCTGGCCTTGGGTCTTGTTATGATCGTGTGGTTTTGCGGACACCGTCGTGCAATTAGCGCATGCTTCTAACCAATCTGACCGCGTCCCTGAACCGCTTCTACTCCAGATGAATAGAAATCAATCTGGCGTAACACCTTCCGTTCTCCGGCTTATTGTAAAGTTGTTTTCTATTCAAACCTGCGCAAGGGTTGTTTGTCCCTCTGTCTCTGTGGGGTTATTGACGATGACCCCTTCGACCAGAACCCTCATTATTCTCTATCAGCGTGCGCTCCTGTATGCCATCCGCTCTCTGCCTCTAGTTAGACTGTCTGTTTCTACCTGGATTAGTAATGAGAACGGTGGTCCTCCAAGAGTGTGTAAAAGTGGAGGGAGGTCATGCATTGGAGGCCAGACCGTGATCTGGAGTGGACGGGTGAGTGAAAACAGCAGGGGCTGGGGATGGACATGGGTGATGTTTAGATAAGGGACGGAGAAGAGTGTTTTAAGAGCAGTGCTGCAAATAGAGAAGAGATTGCATGTGTGTGTGTGGATGGAAGGGCAGCTTGTGTGCATTTGTGTTAAGGGTAGTGCTTCTTTCCACCATCCCCCAGTGTGTTTACACATACTGGAATGATGCGACGCTGCTTGTGTGTGTGTGTGTGTGTGTGTGTGTGTGCAGCTGTGGGACAGAGATGAAGAAACACGTCGGCACAGAGCTGTGAAAGCGATACAGACTTGACTGAGACATAAAAAATCAAGTTTCGAAAGATAAACAAAATTCTGTTATCATTTAAAGAGTTCATTTGGAAAGATGAATAACTCAAAAAAATTGTATTTTTTATCCTGCATTCCAATGAATATCAAACAAACTGCAGTTTTGATTAAATAACAAAAAACACAGCTAATAAAATCAATAAAACATGATTTATGAAAATCAATAATAATAATTACTCTTGTGTGCCATTTCAAACCTGTAAAACCCTCGTTCTGTAACTTTAGCATTATTTATATTCTATTTGAGTGTGTTTTCCAGTTTAATTAAAATATTTATTTATTTATTTTATTTTTTCTATTTATTTATTTTATACTGATTCTATTTTAGTTTGTCATTTTGTTTTGTGTTATTTCTGAAGTATTTTTATACATTTTATTTTACATTTCATGTCAGTTAGTCAACAAGCCAAAACATCTAAACAATACTTTAGTACTATTTAATACTTAATAATAATACCTTTCTGTTTTCTTTTAGATTTTAGTTTGTAATTTTTTTAATTTCTTTAAATATTTCGTTTTTATTGATTGATTTTAACTATTCATTTTAGAGAATTTAGTACTTGAGTTTCTATTTGTTTTTTTGCTTCATTTCAGTTGCCACAAACAATTTTTAATAGTTTTAGTTTTAGTTAACAAAACTGCTGCAGACATTTGAAAGAGCATCTTTACAATGAAAATCAGTAGGGTCCATAGCAACACTGGACAGAAAACACTTCATACAAGTCTTCATACAGGTTTGGAACGATTATATGAATAAGGAAATGATGACGACAGAAGTTTTTCACTAACTGTCTCTTTAAAATGCATTCAGCGTAGTTCATTAGGCCGTTTTCGGTAGCGCTCCTCACCTGGTCCTGCTTCCTCCGCCCAGGGCTCGTTTGCCCTGTGCTGAGATGGATCCATCAGGCCAGTTTTGCGTGTCTTTTACGAGCTGCATATGGAGGCCTCTCAGAGGGGAAAGGTGGAGAGCGTAGGCCCTCTCGTTTGCTAGCAAATGACCAGTATCGACCATCTGCTATTTCAGTGTCCTTCCCCGCAGGGCTCTGCCAGTGATTTTTTCAAGCTGTGCATTTGTTGTATACAGTATGTATGAGTGCAACTATATGCATTTGCGTTCGCGTGGCATATAGTCTCTCCTAAAATTAGGGTCAGATTTTTGTTTTCTGCCGTTCAAAGCCTGGCAGCCACAGGTACGGAGCCGGATTGCATTAAAAGAGCCGGACAAAGATTTCCTTTTGTGCGAGTCGTTTCTAAATGTCCTTTTGGAAATTGTGTTTACAGAGATGTTATTTTGAACCGCAATCACATGTTTGTGCTTTTGCTTTGAGCAAGTGCAGCCTTTCTCCTCCCTCGTTGCTCTTTTCCATCCCTCGCTCTACTTTTTAACAGATGTTTGCCCTAATGCTTCTCGAGCTCAGGTTGTTTACTGAGCTCACATCTGGTTTGGGTGCTTCGTGTCCCCCTTTGCCTGGAATTAATGGGTGTTTTTTCTCCCCAAAAGCCAAATGTGTTTGCTTAGGTGTATTGTTGCACACAATAGAGGTGGACCGGGGAAATCTCAGGCCTATCTAAAGGAGTGTTTGGTACAGGATTGTGAACGCTGCCATGTTTAAAGCCCATTTGTGATGATAAGTGTTCCAGCTTTCACGAGGTTCTAGGATTTGAACAAACCTGTAAACCTAAGAATGAAACATAATTCATCCCACACCGTTTGTGAGTCCCTTAAACATGCGTTTGAGAGCAGAACATGCACCAACCATCTTCCTGTACTTGTAGTGAGGAGCACTTATCAGCATTAGAGAATTTTATTTCCCTGTGGTTTTGTGTCAAAATAAATGGTTTAACATTTGGAAAAACATATTTCTGCAGCTGTAATGTAAAATTAAATTATTTTATTTGTTATAAAAATATTTTACTGTGAAATATTACAGGAATACAATTAATCTTTTTTTTTGTATATATATATATTAATTATTAGCCTATTATTATTGTTATTTTATAGCCATATTGATATATAACCACAAAAATCTTTTTTCTTCATTCTGTTTAAAATTACAGTTTTAATGAACAAAACAATATGCAAAATGTGCCTTGTTAAGATGAATTGCATTAATTTTTAAAGGGATAGTTTTCCAAAAATTATTATTTACTAATGTCATCCCTAATGTCATTCAGGGATAATTATGAGCCTGGAGCATAAAAACAGTATATTTGCACAGGTATATTTGTAGCAACAGCCAAAAATACATTTCATGGGTCAAAATTATAGATTTTTTTTTTCATGCCAAAAAATCTTTAGTAATTTGTACATTTCTTGCCACAAATATGTCAAAACTTAATTTTTGATAGGTATTGCTAAGGACTTCCTTTGGACAATCTTTTGCTCAATAACCCTCAGATTCCAGATTTTCGTAAACGTGTACTTTGACCAAATATTGTGCTATCCTAACAAACACCAACGGAAAGATTATTTATTCATCTCATTTTCGTAAAAGAAATGCACTCTCATGACTGGCTTTGTTCAATATCAGCAGTGTTTGTTGTTATACGGTGAAAACCAATGTTGTTTTAGTCAAGCAGTTCAATTAGATTGCTTCGTAACCGCATAAGCTACTTCAAATATCTAATAAGAATCTACATAGCAACACACTAGCAAGCAATTAGAACGCCTTAGCGATTGCAGCCTTCATCCACACACACAACTGATGCACGCAAGGGACACTTTCTTTTGAAAAAGCATCATACTTGCTCATTTTGGCATTGTTTGGCCTCTTAACATAATGCCTTCCCGTGTGACTTCGAGATTGAACCGTTAGCAGCAGGAAACAACACTCCGGCGCTCCAGCTTTCACACACACAATAAAAGTGGCTGTGTGCTGCCATCAGGGCAGAAACAGCTGGGCTCAGCCCTCTTCCCTCGAGAGAAACGTCCACGAAACACTTCGGACCACCCCACCACCAGGTCTCTGGGCCTCTTTCTGCAGCTTGATCCCTAAAACAGATCCCCGCAGATGTGCAAGACCCTGCGACTGTTCTTCTAATGCAGACGTTTTTATAAGCAATAAACAGAGAAATAGCCACAGAGTTTGGTGAAACGCTGGATCCAAATCTTAGTTTTAAAAAGCACATAAAGTGCACTGAAATACAAATGATACATGTCTTCCCGCTGATGTAGCTTGCTGCAATATTTATTGACTTTGTTTTTAAGCCTCTAAAATATCAATATAAACGTACTTTAGCATCCAACCAACATTAGCACTGTAAGATTTTGGAGAAATATAATATTGTTTATGTATGGTATCTAAAATTTTAAACGGTGTGACTGCTTTCCTGGGAAAAATAAATAGGCTAAATAATTTAGGCTAAAATAGGCTATAATTTTATTTTTCTTTCCAGACTCTGTATTAGACTATAATTTCCTAGTGATGGTGTTTTTCTCTGTCTTTGGGTGATCATATTTTTCCTATCACCAGAAGACATAAGGATGTGCACATGTATTGATCTTTTTAAACTAAAATCAACTCAAATCTGTAAGCATTGACACGATTGTGATTTAACGGGACAATATCTTTTATTGTTTTATTCTGGCTCTGATAGGATGTGTTTGCTGTTTTATGTTTTTATGTTCGTGAATAATTGATTAAAAAAAATGCCTTTGGCTAAAATGCAAACATTTACGTTGCAGTAGTACATGGTCACTTTCAAATGAATTGTAATAAATAAATAGCAAGGCTGTTGGAGCACTAGACCCTGTGCAAACGCTTAGCCCCTCACCCTCTCTCATCTTCTGCTGGATGACCTTTAACCCCTGTTCGCTACACACTGAACACCTCCTGCTGCTCAGAAGAGAGAGAGCAGTGCAGAGCGCTGATAGAAAATGGCAACAAAGAGAGAGATCAAATGCAAATGCTACCGGGGGAGGATAGTTATGCATCTGCGAAATTCATATTTCAGCCGCACTCCCTCAGAAACCACTTCGATCATCATACTGAACTTGTCTGTGCAGCGGAGGAGTCTTAAAGCAATAGTTCAGCCAGAAATGAATCGAATCTGTCATTATTTATTCACCCTGATTGGTCGTTCCAAACCGGTATGACTTTATTCTTCCATGGAACGGGATACTTTTATGGTGCTTTCTGTCATTTTGGAGTTTGACAGCCCCAGTCTTTATTCACAGTATGGAAAAAAGTGTCCTGGATATTCCTCATAAAGTCATATGTTGTGTTTGGTGTGACACATGGGTGTGTAAATCATGACAGAATTTAGATTTTTGAGTGAATTGTTCCGTTATTATTATTTCCTCCTGTCTTTCTTTTTATTTTATTTCTAAATGTTTATTTTATTATATATATATATATTAGGGGTGGGCATAGATACATTTTTTTTAATCTAGATTAAAATGGCTTAAAATTTGAATTCTGTGTTTTTCTCTCACAATCTCTGATAATTCTAGAGTCCGAATGCCATGTCTGTGGTTATTTCTTTTATGGTGCCAATGCGAATACATTTTTATATTGTATTTTATTTATGTATTTAACACTAAATGTTATTGTGTTTTTATCAATATTTATAGTTTTAGGGGTACTATAAAGGATACTACATTTAGTCTTTATATATTTCTTTTCATTTATTTCAATTTGATTAAATATTAAATATTTTATTGAACTTATATCTAATATTTAATTAAAATTTATTGTAATGATTCATTTTATTATTTCCATTTTTCTACCTTTTTTGATGCATTGGCGATATAGTATGTAAAGTACTTCTAATTTTATTATTCAAAGCTGTCTCCTTATTTTTCATATTAATGCTTTGGCAATACAGTATGTGAAGCATTTTATATTTCATTGTATTTTTATTAGTGCTGTCAAACAATTAATTGCATCTAAAATAAAACATTTCTTTTACATAATATATTCGGTGTACTTTGTATATTTGTTATGTATATATAAATACAAACACATAAAATAATACAAATAATTTTTATAAACATATTTCATGTTTATATATTAAATATTTTTATATATAATATCAAATATAAGAAAATAAACATATAAATGAATTTACATATAAATATGTTCAAAATATATACTCTGTGTGTGTATTAATATACATACATAATAAATAAACACAGTACAAACACAGATATTATGTAAAGAAAAACCTTTATTTTGAATGTGATTAATCGTGGATAATTGTTTAACAGCACTAACGTTTATCAAATATTTAATTACGTATTTAAAAATAAATGTTATTGTATTTTTTATGAATTTATATTTGTAAGTGAACTAGACATATGATATTAAACTTAGCATTTCTTTATTGCTTTTCAATTATTTAAATTTTATCAAATTTAATTTAGCATTTCTGTAATATTTTATTTTATTGCTCTGCTTTTTCTCTCTCTTTTTGAAACTGATGGTTGGGCAATATAGTATGTAAAGTACTTTAAATGGAAATTGAGGAAAAGAGAGAATTTCTTTCCAGAAGAGGCAAGAGAGAGGCGAAGATAGAGGAGCAAAGCATGGGAGCACCCATAAACGCCGGACCTGAGAAACAGAGATAACGGAGAACCAGCAGACAGCAAATACAACATCAATCTCCTCAGTCACTCCTTCTCTTTCTGCTCCTCTCTCCATCTCTTTTCCCTCCAGTGAGTCTTTTTTTCTCCTGGATCCTCATGCCGAGTGCTCCTGTGTGTCTGTAATAGACCCTTTCCACGTGCTGCCTTCTCTCTCTCTCTCTCACCTCTCCAGCACACATGGAACAGTTTATCTAGGAGCTTATTTTTTGCGCCTATTAAGCAAAGTTCCCTCTCACAAAAAAAAGCAGCAGCTATAGAGAGAAAAACTCTTTTTATTATGATTGTATAGCAGACGGAGAGCTTGAGAGAGGCAGAGAGAGAGACCGAGAAACCCCCCTGGAAAGCCATGGCTCCACCGCGCATGAGAAAATCAATAAAGCATCCCTTTAAAAGAGGCTGACGGATAATGGAGCAAGACGGGTGGGAGAAACAGACCTGGTCCCGCGGATACCTTCCTCTTTTCCCTTCTTCCCACAAACACACGGTCTAACATCGCTGCTTCACAGATGCGTGTTTGCGGCGCAGCTTCTCTTGTTAATCATAGCAGCAGTGTCACGACATTATGAACATCTGTAATTCCTGGACAGAGCTATCCGTCAGCATTCCCATTCATCTCAATACACTCACCTGCTAAACCTGTCCAAATGATGCTGTCAGAACAGGAATCAGTGCATGCATGTAGATGTATTTTTTTTTACTTGGAACATAATTGGCCAGAATGTAAATCCTGAATGAATCTGTCTATATTAACAGTAGTTAATTGGTTTTTGGTGTGTTACTAGCTCAATTGGTCTTGAAGTAGTCACAAGGATTTCTGTAAGGAGTCTTACAAGGCTTTTAGAAAAAAAAAAAGCCCTGTGGTTTTCATTGCATTGTCAAAAATAGGGTTACACTGTATAGCACTGTCCAACCATTCATTACATCCACAATAGAAGTTTCTGTTCACATAATATATGTGTGCATACTGTGTATAGTTATTATGTAAATATAAATACAAATACACACAATATTTGTGGCAAAGAATTAAGAATCCATAAATTATGTGATGGATATTGTTTATTATACATACGTTATACGTTATAATATTGTGATGCTGAAATGTACTGGCTCTTAAGATTTAAAAGTATTGATTTTAGTTTTAATTGAATCAGCCCTCAGATGCCATCCAGACTGCTTTAATTCTAATGAATGCAGTCTAGTTTTGTTGTTTAGCTTGCTTGCAGTGTGCTTTATTATAATGCAATCTACTTTCCTCACTCGCGTGATGATAATATGATCTAGTTTGGTTGTTTTGCATCATTCCACACGCTTACGGAGTGCAGTACGTCTGTCTGTCTGCCCATCCAGGCTTCTGATGCTCTTATTGAATGCGTGCTGATTAAATTCACACAATCCACCCTCCGGGAGCTTTTATTTAATTAATAGCGCAGGCTTAGCATTAAAACACTCGCTGTGTGTGTAGGTGTTTGTCTCATGGCTGTTGTTCTTGTGACGCTGCGTGAGCACTTGTATTGTTGTGTTCTCGGGG
The DNA here is from genome assembly GCA_032361145.1 of Enteromius fasciolatus. Taxonomy (NCBI): domain Eukaryota; kingdom Metazoa; phylum Chordata; class Actinopteri; order Cypriniformes; family Cyprinidae; genus Enteromius; species Enteromius fasciolatus. The sequence continues at coordinate 308,252 of JAUMHR010000049.1, read as the reverse complement.
TTCCCCTCGCAGTATTGTGTGTGAGGTTATTGTGCTGGTTAAGCTGTGCTCAGGCTGTCCTGCTTAATCTGCAGCGCTCCGTTAGTCTGGACCTGGATTGTATATCAGCACATACATGATGTGCATCGATTGAATGGATCATGTGTCCTGGAGTATTGATGGAAGGTGACGGCTGCTGTTTCTGTAGAAATGCTGCTATTTTTAGGGATGCACAATATCTGGGTTAACCTACTGATGTTGATTGATATCTGTGTAGAGAGAGAGAGATACATCACAGCTCAAAGGCTTGTGCTCGGAAAGTCTCTTGTGCATTTATATGATCAAAAAAATACAGTAATATTGTGTGATGTAAAAAAATATCTTAATAATAACTGTATATATACAGTAATATGCACGTATACATTCACTTGTATGAGTTTTGTCATGATTGAGTTTGGATTCGGATAGATTGGATAGATTGACTTATTTGGATTCGTATCAGTGTGTGTGTGTGTGTGTGTGTGTTTATGTGGTTTATGAGGTATAATGGCATGGGTATGACAAAAGTATTACAATATGAAGGTGATTTATAAGAACATTTTCAGTGTCCCCGTAATTCAGAAGGCTTAAAAAACATATTAAATGGTATAAAGTAATAAAAAGGTGTAGGGGTAGTGTAGTACAGTAGAAACACCATTACACCTACAGTAAGAAGAGACCCCATAAATCACAAAAACCAACATGTGTGTGTGTTTCTGGCCTCTCTTATTTCTAGTGTAATCAGGGGAGCTTCATGCTCTCAGGAGGAGACCTGAAGTGCTCTCCGCCTCTCTGTTTCCTTCTCTTCCGTTTTTCTCTACAAGCAGGAATTAAATTGGGCCGGGGTGTCCAGGGCTGAGCCCCCGGCACAAAGACTCCAGGACTTGACATTAATGCTTCATTAACGCCAGACAAGTAACATGATTAAAACATCTATTACCAAAAATAACAGTGTAAATGCCAAAAAATAATTTATTACATTTAGAGTAAGTGGCAAATAGTGGATATAGTAGATAATACATGTACTGACAGTGTGTATATATATATAAAGCCCTATACCATAGAGCCCCCCCACATAACAGATCCCAATTTAACCCCAGCCTACAAGGCACCGACCCCAGGCCAGGCTCTTAGCCTTCTCTCTCATCTCTCTTTGTGTCTCTCAGGCCTGTCTGAAACTTTATTTTCAACATATTCTCATCTGAAGGGGCCGACTCTCCTGTGACCGAATCACTTCACACCCTGAATATATCAATTCAAAGATCCGTGAGCGAGCTGCACTGGAAGATTTCACCCTCATTGATTGGCTCTGGGTCCGTGGTGGATTTTAATAGAGGCTTTTAAACTTAGCAACATTTACCAGCAGTTTATTAGCTGGCCGTTGACCGAAAGTGGTCCTAAATGAATTTAGAGCGAGGGTTTGAGAGCGTCTGCATGGGATCCGCTGAGTAAAACAGAAACGGGGCCTCCGCTTCCTCTTTCTCAGCTCTTTACCTATTAGAGATCCATTACCAAAGACCAGCGGCCCTATAGAACAGAGAGATAGAGTTTCAATCCTTATCTGCTGAGAGTCTCTTGAAAAGAAGGAGAGAGTGATACTCGGCCTTTAGCTGTAGGTTAGATTGGTTTAGTGGTCAGATGAGTTGGAGTAACTTCACTTATTGAAGCTTGTGTACTTTTGGTTATCAATGCTTGAGTAAGTGCGCTTTGCATGGACATTGTGTTCTTGTGCACGCGTTAGCAAAGTCTAGCCAAGTCACCTGTATGTATATAGCGCTTTCAACGATAAAGATGCAGCTTTACAGTATCAGACAGGAAGATAGTGTGTCTATAATGGAAAAGCACAATAGTAAACACTGTTCTGGACAGAGCCATTACTGATTTTTGAGCTGAGATGTAAAAGCTGTAATTATAAGTCCATTTAGAAATTAAATGATAATAAAATAATACCGGACGCCGGCAAAACAGCTACTAGAGTATAATTTGATTTTTTTTTTGTGCGCAAATTAAAGTAATTTGACTTTATTAAATAATTATCTATTATTTCTAACATTACATCATTAAATGGCCCAAAAATATAGATGTTTAAATGTTAAGATTTGCAATCCGTTTTAGATTTTATATTTCCACATTTATTTTTGGTTTATCTTGTTATTAAACTTTAAACAGGATGAATTATTGCCCAAAATAAATATAAATAAAGGGACAGTGTTATCATCAATTGTACATATTATGTTTTATTTGCAAGTTCAATAGTTATGGAAATACATTTCTTAAATTACAGGTGTACTTTAATTAAACCTCGAAAGGCCTATTACAAAAAAAAAAGATTAATTGTACTCTTAAAATATTTTTTTAGAAATGTACTGGACAATATTTTTTATGTATTGTTTTTGTTGCCCTTTCAATAACTTTTTGAAATATATTGCGGCCAAGTTTTGAACAGAATCAAATTCATGTCGTTTACAGTAAAAACTTCATATTTAAAAACAATATATAGGTCTTTTCGTGTATGTTATATGTGCAACAGCAGTATACATGCATGCTATATATAATACACACACACACATATATGTGTGATGTGTTTTCCCGGAGCATGCATGCAAGTGAGCGTGATGTCTTGTTTTATTCTAGTATAGTATACAGTACTTTTGACATCAGTAATAACAGCAGTAAAATGTGCAGTTGGCAGTAAGACTGCAGTATATGAGCTTCCCTCTCTCTCTCTCTCTGTTTCTGTGAGCTTTTGACAGATGTGCCTCTAATCCATCCAAGCTCCCAACCACTGCCACGGCCCGGAGTAACCTCCATTTTTCGGAGCCTCTCTGTCTTTCTTTCTCTATGCAGTGCTATCTGACACATCAGCCTTGCTGAGTTATGGCAGGGCCAATGTGTCCTACTAAACAAACTCACACACACACATGCTTGCATGTGCATATTGTCCCATTAAAAAACGGTCCCTGTCTGAGCACACTCCAGTGTTAGTAAGGGTGTTATTAATAAATATGACCTCATCTGTGTCCGCAGAGAACTTCCTCTCCCTCTGTGGACTTCATTTGCTTTTCCCTGCTTTCTTGGCACTGTTCACACCCTTCTCTCTCTCTCTTTTTCAATGCAATACATCTTTCTGCGTCTCTTGTATATCTTGCCTTCCCTCAGCCTCTGTCTCTCACCTTCTCTCTGTTCTTGTTCTGTTTTCCCTGCTGTTTTTTTCAGTGTGTCATCCATCTGCCCTCCCTCTGTTTTTTCTTTACTCCAGTAGTCTGTCTCTCTTTCATGTCTGCTCCTTGTCACTCTCTGGGTCTCACATCCTCAGCTGTACTTTTATATTCTGTGTGTGTGTGTGTGTGTGTGTGTGAAAACACAAAGAAACCTCTTAAATTTACCAGGGAGAAGCCCACAAAAACAGATGCAGGTCATAATTCTGAATAGTTTTATTATTATAATTTTATTAAGTATTTAGTATTATATTTAGTATTACATTTGTAATATATTAAACTGTATTTTTTTTAGCAATGCAGAATTTATATATTCTGAGATACATTGTATCTTGTCATTTGATAATTTATTATTATATTATTGATATTAATAATGCTTAGATTTTGTGTTTTGTTTTTTATTAGGATTAAATACAGTAGCTTTTAGCAATATTAGTGTTTGTGAATGCAATATCCCATTGCAAAAACTTTTTAACAATTAAATTTTTGTTGTGAAATATGACCCGGACATGTTCTTGACACATCACTGTCAGCCTATAATTCTTTTATGCACACGAATGATTCGCTCAGCTTCGGTTTTATTTATTTATTTGTTTTTGACAGTTCCAGCTGCGTATCCGCATGAACATTTCAAATCGAGATGCATCATAATTAACCTTAAGATAGCATGTACCTCATTTGTTGTAACGATAAACAACTGGCAGCTGCTTTACCTTAAATTAACATCCACCGAATGCATTAGCTAATTTACGCTGACAGACTGCCATCAAACTATTTACCTGATGTTGAAACAGAAACATAGATTCATTGTAGAGCACCAGCCGTATGTGAGAATTATGGCAATTAGAGCAGCATGTGAGCCTCATCCCAAAGGCTTGATGTCATCACGTCCTAATTAGAGCCAATGATGTTTCTTTTATGATGTGATGTTTTATACAGTGTGAAAAGGTGTATCAGGATGCATTAGAGACTGCGGTAATCAGCTGGATCCCGTAGTATTTGCTCATTATAATCTCCACAGGTTCCTTTGGGACGGAGTCTGGGGTAAACACATGAGCTCACCTCAGCCTTACCTCACCTCTGTGTGCGCAAAGGTGAGCCGGCGCATTCTTAACGGTCAATAAAACATGTCAGAATGCACTTATTGAAAATGGATATGCGCATTTTTCTATTATTCATATCTCATGAATAAAACTCAGCTAAAATCTTCCAGCTTCTCGTCGAACACTGTGATATCAGTAACCTTTGGAAAACTGACCCTCACGTTCTCCTTTCTCGCCTTGAATGGACTCTCAAACGCTTGCTGTTGAAAACCGAAGCATCATTGCTATCTATTCTACTGTCGACGGTAAAAATGAGCAACAACTGAAAAGAAAACCGATTACTTAATGTTGTTTTTCCTGCAGCATACAAAGTCTGTCGCAGCGCAATATAATTGCAGCCATTGTGAGAAAGGTCCTTTACAATAATGTGTTCAAGTTTATCCCCATAAATTCTACACTTACAAGACAACTAGATTTAAATCGTGATAATACAAAATCTGCTTCACCCTCAGCAGAACACTTAATTCTGTACCCAGCAGACAAAAAAAAAGCAAGAAAGTTTGTTTGGTGGGGGCAGGTTTGAATCCAGGGCTTGAAGCGGCAGTTTATATCAGTGGGCGTCTCCTAACATGGGATTTGTTTGGTTTGTACTTTTTTATGAGAAAATTTTCAGATAAATCTGACACAGCCCTGGGGTTTGTTGTGAAAAGGCTTGAAATGAAGCCAGAGCATTACTTTGTGATCCTCCCACTTATATAAACACAACACACACACACACACACACTGAGCAAAAGCACCCAAAACCTCTCTACCCACTCTCATATACCACACAGATCCTACTTTATAAAGTATCCGCATCAATTATAAAGACACTAAACGTTTATTATATTACGGAGTGTGTTTTAATCAAACAGTATACACCAATAAGTGTTTAAGCAAAGGCACCCATATATATATATATATATATATATACAGTGTGTGTGTGTGTGTACCCTTATAGTTTCCTAAAAATTAAATATTTAAAAAATATTTCAAAGCACATAGGCAAATAAAAGCATTTTTTTTATCATGTACTTTGTTAATTACATTTCCTTTAAAGAAATATATAAAAAGAAAAATTGATTTAAAATATTATAAATATATATACATGCAAATATTTCCAAAATACATACATTGTATAAACAAAAACATATTTTACATGTGATTAATTATTTGACAGCACTATGTGTGTGTTTGTGTGTGTGTAAAGGTTTCATTTGCAAAAACAAAGATTTGAAAAAAAAATAAAATAAATCAAAATTCTCCAAAATCATGTTTTTTTAATTAAGCAGTCAAATTAATCTCAAGCATAATGCAGCTGGGTTATTTTGACTAGGTTAAAAAAAACTAAGAAAACACAATAAAAACATTATAACATAATAATGTTATGATGATTTTACAATAATATTTTTTTTGCTAATAAAATCTTCATATATATATATAAAACACATTCGCACCAAACACTACGTGCTTCAGTGGACCTATTAGACATTTGACCATCTTTGGACAGAAAAGTTGCACAAGTTCTTCCAAGGTCGTGGAGCTCTTAAAAGGTGCCGCCTGAGTGAAACTATTTTAGCACAGAAGATTCTCTAGACTGTTTCTCAAGCACCTCAGAAAGGCTGTCCTCCCACACACTGTCTAGTCATTGAGCATGTGCGCGCGTGTGTGTGTGTGTGTGTGTGTGTGTGTGTGAGCGTCTCCATGCTGGCCTTGTTGGCGGGTTGCTAATTTCTTGCTAGGCCCAGCAGCAGGTGGAGGGTATTACATGGTTCTTTCCCCACACATGGGCAGAGTTGAAGAAATAACAAAAGCAACCCACAGCATTTTCTCAGACGAGCTTTTATCGGCTCAAACACACTCTAATGAATGCGACTCTAGCTGTGTGCTTCTGCCACTAAATATTCAGATTTGTCACAACCACTGCTTCTTTCCTTCTTTTTCTTCCTTTCTTTCTATTTTTACTGGACGGAGGGTGAGGGTCAGCGTGACAGCAGGCTAATTTAAAGCGAAGGGTCGGCCACCGTGACCCCGTGAATAATTGTCTTCAGAGGGTCAAAGGTCAATGCAAAAGTGCAGTCGCTCAACAAAGAGTGCACACACTTCTGGCTCACTGACCCACACTGCTCCTCTTATTCTGGACAGACTATAATGACCTGACGAATGACCTTGCAAATGGACACAGGTAGAAGCGAAGGACACAATACGACACTTTAATCAATACTGGTGCTTACATGCATGCTAATATCTTCATGCAGTTTACATTACAAGCTAGTTTCACTTTATTTCACTTATGGTACTATCTGGACAGTAGAGCACAAAATAAACTAGATTTGTTTTACTTTTGACTGATTCGATTGTTGTCATGTTTAGTCTATTTAAAGTTATAGCTACAAAATGTTTCAAGTAACATTATTTTGGTAAAATCTGGTAAAAGAAAATTTTATTCCAAGTTATTAAATTGTCAATATGGTGTAAATGTTATCAAATTGACTGGTTAAATAACTTTGCTAAATAGATGCATGAAATATGAATGTTATATTATGATACATTTTTATTTTATAACATGTTATAAACATCCAAAAATAAAAGCTTTTGTTTACATAATATGTGTGTGTGTACTGTGTTTATGTATTATGTATACATAAACACACACACATACACCATATACAGCATTTTTCTTAAATATATACATGTATGCATTTTTATTTTTATATATTATGTGAACAAAACGTAATCGTTTAACAGCACTAATATTGTACAAACTTTTCTTAAACATCCTATATGTTCAGAAATTGATTGATTTTTTCTGATTATATATATATATATATACAGTAAAATTAATAAATAAATAAATATCATTTATATATATATATAAACATTTATTTATTTATTATGATTTAGTTTTTATTATTTTTGTACAGTTAATCAGGTAAGCTGGATAATTTATTGCTCTTAACTGTTATCACTGGTGTACTATCAGTGCATGTAATTGTAAAATGTGCTAAAAGTTTTATTCAAAACCATAATTGTTTGATGTAAAAAATAAATTCTAATAAAAATCACCCAGCTCTGCTATCAAGTATGCATTACTGTTGTGATTTCATGTCGGAGTTAGCATTCTAAAACATGTGAACATGTGTATCCCTCTCTGTTTGGACTGTATGTTGCTATACTGAGCAGAGGATTTCTGATATTCTGTCCTCTATTTCGCACAGGATTTTGGCCAAGTGCTCCATTCAGAGACTTTTTCAACATGCTACGATTTGGGACATGCTAATTAGGATGGGTAATATGCAAATTGGGCCACAAAACAAGACTTTTACACTTAGATGAGTGTTCCAGTGAAGCCGAAGCCAGAAGCACAGTTGCACGAATGACGTCCAATCCAAACGCTAAGCCAATACTCTCGTAATTAGCACTGCTAGCACCGGCGTCTTCGCCAGAGCCGAACCAAAAGCGGCCTGAGATAAGCATCACAGAGCATGTGACTCAGTCTCCTTTCCGCTCTGCGCGGCTGTGATTAGCGTTAGCAGCGTCAGCTAATGAATCATCCGTATTATGCCGCTGTCACGCTTGATTTCAGAGTTTAATAAAGGGATGTTTTAATTTAGCTCTGACTGCTCTCTGTGCGTTTCTCCGTAGGTGAGGAGGTGGTCAGATTGGTGTGAATTTATTCATGGCCGAGGCTTTTACACCAGCGCTCTTTCAGAAACTCATTTACCGTGGCCCATGGTCGATTTGCTATTAAACGAGAGGTTTTTAAACGGCTACACATGTCTAATTCATGAGGCTGTTGAAAGGCTTTTTGACTGACACAGAAAGTTTGGAGGAAAATTGTTACGAGAACTTCGCTGAGTTTGGTCAACTGAGTGCTTTATCAAGGGAAAAGCCGGCTCGTACATGAAGTTAATATGCTTTGTAAGTTTTTAGTGGTAAACTAACTTTATATCCAGTTGGCATTTATATGTTAGTGTGTTCTGAGAAGCTTGAGTTGTACTCATGACGTTATCATTAATGTTAGCTTTTAGTAGTTAATGAGCTTTGTATCAAGCTAGCATTAATGAAGGATTAAATGTTTTGGTTTTTGAGGAGCTTAAAACTAAGGAATACAGCCTTTGGTGTGATAGTTAGACTAGTTTCAGTATGTGTTTAGTACAGTTATAAATAATTTTGTGTCAAGCTAGCATTTAGAGATCTACAGTATGCAAATGTTTTGGTTTTTGAGAAGCAGGAATCTCCAGAACACAACTTTTCGTGCAAAAGCTAAATTATTTTCAGTAAGTTGGTTAGTTTTTAGTTTTGTTCAGCTTTTAGTCACTATAAATAACTTTGTATCAAGCTAGCATTTAAGCTTAAGTAAGTAAGTGTTTTTGTTTTTTAGAAGCTGAAAACTTAGTTTCAGTTAGTTAATGTTAGTTTTAAGTAGATTAAGATAAAAAGATAAAAGGCAGATATCTACAGTATGTAAATATTGTTTGTGTCCTGAGAAGCTTAACACTCAGCAGTTCAGCTTTTAGTCCAATGTTAGATTAGATTCAATAAATAAAGTTCAGTTATAGAAAGCTTCAGTATGTAAATGTTGTGGTTTTTGAGAAGCTTGAAACTTGAAAAAGGAATACAACCGTTAGTGCAATAGTTCGATTAGATTCAGTTCGTTTTTAATAGTTTGTATCAAGCTAGTGTTAAGATAGCATTTAGATGTAAATGTTTGTGTGAACCTCATGAGTTCGCAGGTGTTTTTTAGTTCCCACATTCTCCAGCAGAAAAACACCCAGATCCGTTCGGAGTGTTTATATCTTGAGCGTGTGTGCGTGTTGTAGTTCTTTCTGCACAGGAAAAGGCGAGGAAGCAATGGAAATGAATTTTTTGTTGGAAAAAATGAACACTGAGCGCGGTAGCAAATAGTGTCGGCAGACATTTGGTTGACTCGTGTGTCTGTGCATTTTCCATACACTTAACCACCTCTCTTTTGACATTTCCTTGCCTCTAAGAAGTGTGCCTTCTTTCCCGATGTGTCCTAGATCTTTTCCAAACAGATCGTAAAGCCATTGGGATATTTTTTCTGTAACTGCTGCGGAAGGTTCAACTCCAAGCAGAGGGACTCTCCTTGAGGGGTTAAACGTTTTAACAGCCACGCTTCTGCAGAAACACACACACACAATAGCTCTCCCAGATGGGTCGTGCTTCTAATTATGACCCAAATTGAGTTTTCAGGTGATTTGATTAAAGTAATCTGATATGAGATATTCACAGAACTTAATTTTATGTGCGTGAGTGCACAACTTTTAACATACTCAAATGGACAGCGTCCCCTTTTTTCTTAGTGATTCAATGTGACTGTGCTTTATTATAGCATGTGTAACTATATCTTTTAATCGATCGCAGGAGGAAAGGGTGAACTCTTCAGAAACTTAATCTGTTTAAACATCCCCTCCTGTCTTATTCGTTACTCTGTCTCTAATACGTCTCATCTTTTTGTGCTGTATTCTCATTACAGTATGGATTCTTTCATGTATTATCTGCATCTGTGTGACAGCTGACTCTGTTGCATGAGAGAGTTGTTCAGACGCACTGGCTTCATCTCTTCTTCCCCTTTCATGGGGCTGTGTCTCAGATAGAGAGAGAGAGAGAGAGAGATCACACTCTAGAGAAGGACATTAACCTGATTGAAAGCGCCCACCCCTCACCCCCGAGCGAGCGTGACCTTCAGTCACTTGTCTGTGTGTGTATCTTATGCTCCCAAAGGAGCTTGAGTGAAAAAAGGCTCCTCTGGTACTTCCAGTGAGAAACGACTCAAGATAAGGGAGAGCCAGGGGAAAGATGGTTGTGCATTTTGAGGCCAGCAGATCAGAGCAGGGAGGGACGGTATGATGATATGCTCTGTATCAGAATGATTTAATGAAATAAATAAATGCCAAACACTATTTTCTTGCAAAATATCAAGCACATCAAGGTCAGCTCTGTAATGTCTGGGTCCTACGGCACCACGGTTTGCTACTGCATTTAACTGTTGCAAAAAAAAGAAACTTTCAGTGAGTAAAAGGCATCGTGTTCTCAAAAGTTGACAGGGATCTTAAAAAAAGTCTTAATTATGATTCCAGGTCTTACATTTGGGGTATCGCAAAGAATTGCGATATGGCTTAATGTGATGATTAAAGAGCATCTGCACGTTTCAAAGTCAGCTGCTGCGCTGTTTTGTGTAACCGCTATATTTCTGCCGTTCCAAAAGCGCCTCCTACTGGCTGAGAATGAATTGGCATTTTTAATAAGCCTGTCTGCTGTTTTTGTTCAGACCAATGTTAACACTAACCCGTGCTTTGTTGTTGTTGTTGTTTTGAGCAAACAAGCAAAACTGTCAATACGACCTTGGTGATTTCAGTTAAATCTACTCTATACCGTGTCTGTGTAACACTAGGACTTTGTCAACCGGTGCAGATTTTGCTATGATTTTCATATAGTGTGGCGCTATTTAAATCAAAAAGTATATTCTGGCACTTTGAACAGAACTGTTGATTGTAAAAGCAGTGGTTTAGATTTTGATGCATTTGGCAGGTTCTTTATTTCCAAAGTGAAATGCATTTAAGGTTGTCTAACCATTTTTTCCCCCTGGAAATCGAACCCATGATCTTGTTGTGCTTGCAGCATAGCGTTAGAGCTACAGGAATGTTACTAGAGTTCAATGTAGAAGCAGGACTGGTAGAAAGCCAACGTAATGAATTATGCAGATTAATGCATCAAAAAATGTGCAGTCACATGTGTTGTATAGTGGCTTATACAGTCTTTTGTCACTTGTGTGTTATATAACATGATTTTTCAACCAGGAATTAAAATCCTATGATTGTTCCGTTGCAAACGGTTTGACTTTCTTACACCTCTAACACACAAAAGAAGATATTTTGAGGGTTTTTTGTTTGTTTTTTTGCAGCGGTGTATAAAATGTTTGTCTGTGTGTTTCACATAAGAAAAAGTCATTTGGGTTTGGCACAACATAAGGCAGAATAAAAGTTTTTTTTTTATTGAACTATCCCTTTAATATTAATAAAACAGTAGGTTATTTAATGTATGTGTGTGCTGTGCTTTGCTCTTTAAACTTATAACCCCTAATTAACCTAATTAGCGTTATAACAACCGTTGAGTTG
>JAUMHR010000049.1:285386-296692 GCA_032361145.1 Enteromius fasciolatus | reverse complement strand
ATGTGTGTGCTGTGCTTTGCTCTTTAAACTTATAACCCCTAATTAACCTAATTAGCGTTATAACAACCGTTGAGTTGCTTCCTACGAAGAGTGTTTCAGATCAGTCGCTTTAGAGGTAGTTCTTTTCTCTCGGCGTGCTGTGTTAAATGGAAGAAAGGCTGTACACTGAAAAGCAGTTCTCTGGTATTTGTGAGAGCTTTTGTTTCCAAAGGTAATCTTTCTTCCCTGTTTTTGAAATATAATCAGCATCGTTTTGTAATTATGTTTTAAAAGACTGCTGAACTCGATCGAACCTGTGGGGTTTTTCTTCAGCGAACTCCATTAGGTCGTTTTCTAAAATGGGAATCATAAAAAAAGACTTTTATAGCTAGAAATCTAGATATTCCAATTGAGCAAAAGAAGATCTGAGAAGAAATAAGTATTTCAGAAGAGAGCGGGGAGGGGGTCGCAAATGAAACGAAAATTACAGGCATTTGAGAAACTAGTCAAAGAGGAAAAGTGATTTATTCCACAGATAGCTTCCTCTCTTCTGACCGCAGCATGGCGGTGAAACAAATAGATCCGTGGGGTGAGGAACAAAACGGAGAGATAGAGACGGAGGCATGATTTGGCTAAGATTGGGGTAGTGGGGTGAAATCAGAGACAAATTATTGTTGTGTGAGGCCATTGTTGCGATAGAATAAGCATTCGGTCAAATTGAAGACCTCAGACTTTTGCAAATTGCTTGAGATAACAGTGTCGCGAAAACAAGACGAGTCATTTGTATTCCCACCGTCTTCCAAATTCACACACAGAAGAGGGGTTTGCACTCAATCAGCAGACAGAGTAAAAATATCCCCTCCTTCAACCCCTCTGTTTCTGTTTATCTCACCTTATCTCTCAAGCACTCATTTGCGTACAGGAAGTGAATGGATTGAATCTGGCCATCGGTAGATGATCATAAATAGCTTTGTGCCGTCTTAATCCCACTGGGAAGGAAGGAAGATGATAAAGGCAGGATGCGGGGAGGAGAGAAGAAGGGAAGCAGGAGAATGAAGAGGGAAGTTTTACGGTAAAAACACGGGCAGCTGTAGTTGCCAGAATTCGATCGTAAAAAATATGGTATCAACATTTTAGGTTTTAAGTTAAATTTACAGGTACTACTAATTAATACCGCAATTGGTTAGGGTTAGGTGAGACCATCATGGTAAGACTCGTGAGATTTACACAGTTTTTTACCATTAAAATCACAGACATTTTTTACAGTGTGTGTATGTGCCATATTTCTGTTTTCACGCTGGCCATTAAAAGACCTTCAAAATGATGCATGCTCTGTTTTTCCCCAAGCGTTCACAGGCATAAATATATACTTAAATACTGTAATTCTGCGTAAGAAGCATCATTATGTGCTGAGAAGCCAGCGGAGAAAAGGTGCTCATCTCAGATAACGTTCAAATAAAGATGTTTAACTCTTTCCCCGCCTGCGTTTTTGCAGATTTTCACTGAAATGTTGAATATTTTGCTGTATGAATATCTGAACATGGAATACATCAAAAATAAAGCTGATACCCTCTACTTTTAAACTAACAAATCGGTTTTGCCACAGGTTCAAGCATTGTTTTCAAGCATTCTTCAGGGTAGGTAGGTTTCATAAAAAATCTAATACTGCATCTTGATCATATTTAGTAATATTATCAAAGCAAAGCTGCAGTAGATGACTTCTAAAGCTTGCACAGGCCTTTTACGCTTTCTGAATCCATATTTTTGTGCTGGTTTTTGTAAATCTTTGTTTGGTGGGGAAAGAGTTCTTGGGATTACTAAAACAGCCCTTAATGAACTCATTTTTGAGAAAACCTTAAATCGACGTTTTCACTGTTTTTGCCTGTTGCTTTAAATTAGCCTGTGAGCATTCTGACTCATTTTGCCAGCACAGGACACATATCATGACAGTAAAGGCATGCGTTTTGCTAAAGATATCCGGAGTCGAGTGCAGAGACGGATGGATTAGTGCGTTTCAGAATAGACGCCACAGTGCCCTCTCAGCACAATAAAAGAAAAACAACACCAGCGATACGAAAAACCAAATTCGTCTCAACATGACACACGAGTACATCACAGATACTTGCGAATCAGCATAAATACAAGCCAGCGTTCCTGCAGAAACACACTGGATGTTGATTAAACCCGATCTGTCCTCCTTCCGTCACCGAGATCCTTCCTGTTTACATCCCAGCAGATCTCCCATTGATCTCGCATCTTATCGTCTGCTAAAATACTCTTCCTCTTTCTCTCTCTGAAGAGGATTGAACAGTGGGATGTGTGTAATGAATAATGCTGGGAAGGGTACTTTGGAAATGGTTACATATCAGTTACTTTATTAAAGTAATGTCACTGATTACATTTGAGTACGGTTTGATTGAACATTTTTTAACTGATAATAATTTTTTTAAACATTTAAAACATTCATTTACGTGCGCTTACTGTTAGAATAACAATAAACTATGCATGATTACATGCAACCAAACCATACTGGTGCATGCAGTTCATTAATATTACCTAGTACTTAAAAGTAACAAGGACACCTTAAAATGAACCATCTTCTGTAATAACAATTCTGTGACTCTGTTACATGTAGTTACTTCACAACACTGTAAAACAAGGTGTCAGTTTTTGTATCGTACAGACAGTTTCAGAGCAGAGCAGCATGACTTCCCATTAACTCTGCTAAAAGGAAGCACTAGAGGAGTGCAGAGGTGCTTTCACTTGTTCCAGCTGAAAGACGTAGACGTCAATGAGAGAGGACACAAATAGCCTCTCCACCTCTGCACACCTCTGGCCCCGGGAGCTCCGTCTGTCAGGAACTACAGGGTGGAGGCAGAGGCCTGCAGGACAATTAACCCCCGAGAGAGAGAGCAGTGGGCATCCTGCACTTACACACTATTAGCATGCAGAAGTGCTCGAGCGGAGTAAAATACTGCTGTAATGGACCCAGAGTATTCGCACACACAAAAAGTGGGGATATTCCATTGGTGTAATTGTTTTTATACTGCATGTGCTACACTGACCCTCCCCTTACAGGAAACTACAAATCTACATTTTTAGATTTTCAAGATTCATAAGCGTTTTGAAAAGTGGACACATGTGGTAATGTCCTGAAGAATCACCTGTGTCATATCCGTGTCATTATACAAACTTGTGTCCTCATAAACATGCACACACACACTTAAACAGACTCACACATGCAATCTTCAGTCTATCCATCATTCTATCTCCCTCTCTATCGTTCTGTCAATGCACGATTTAATAAAATGGTAAAAACTGGCCAAAAGACTTCTCTTCACGCCCACTAGTTGATTTGTCATGTTTTGCTTGTGGCGTTGTGGCTAATGTGGTGACATGGATTTGTGCATATTTTAAATATGTATAGAAATATTAGAGCCCTGCACAATAAGAGGAACTAATGCGAGGTACTGTACACAAAACAGCGTTTTCCTTCCAGGCTCCGGGCCAGCTCCAAACATGCTACCGTTCTCTGCTCAAATGATTATGCGCTCCAGCAGTCGTTGCTGAAATCATAAAAGTAGAACATAACCGTAATGGTTATTGCGTAATGTTAAAACCAATCCTTTCGCGTAGCTATTCTCCTACGCTGTTTTCCGGTGTCTTTAACAGAAACGCAGCCGTTTCTAAAGGCCCCTGCGGGACCGAATGAACGCAGTGTGGTTACCGCTGTATTGTCTTAATTGCTATTGTTCTTCTGTATCCAGTGCGCGCACACACACACACACGTGAAAGCAGCTGGGTAATGAGGTTGTCGGGGTTGTCGTTAATGAATCTGATTGAATTGGGAACACATGCAGCATTAAGGACAGGTCAGCGTGGTATCCCAGCATCCTCTGCTCCTGAGGGCATGGAAACACGTGAGTGTGACCCAAACACACACTCACTCAACAGTTTGTGCTTAAACCTCATCATTAGAGTAACTGACAGAGCAAGGTCAGAGAGAGTTATAGAGAGACGATGAAAGAGAGAGAGATGGTGTTACAGACAGGAGAAAAGAGATGGGTTTATAGCATATGGGTGTTTCTTCCATTATAAACAATTTTGTTATAGCAGACTTTAAAAAAACACTCCTTTAAGCTCTTTTTAAATTGTGAATGACAGTGTATGTACTGCACAGATTATGCCATGTTTAGGATTTTATTAGTATTCGGTTCTGAAAATGTTAGTTATTAACATTTTGCTTTATTTGGAGAATAATGCTGCCACAGCTATGCCATCACTTTCATAATTTGGGTTTTATGAAGAATACACAGTAATATTCAGTTCAAAGTAAATTCATGTTTTTATAATTGAAGTTATTTTTTCTTTTTTACTTTTTACTTTTGATTAAAAAATCCACCCATAAAGTTGAAGTAACACCCATGAATGAAAATGAATTAAAACAAGAGGTGGGATCTAGATAACTGATAGAAAGTGTGATAAAGTAAGAGAATGATGCTGAAGGGCAACTCCTTCTTTCTGTTCTTCTCTTGGCTTGATAATTAAGCGGTTTAAACTGTAATTAAGCTGTCATTTTTCCTGATTCAAAGATTGGCCTTGATCATGCTCTTGTTGTCATGCTTTGGGATCCTGGTGACAGGAAGGGATGGGAAGGGAACAGGAAGTGGGGTGCGCCAGCAGCTGATCATACTCCATTTGATTATTAAGACTTTCATCTAGTCTCATTCACTAATGAAACATCACCCGGCTTGTTGATGTCCGAGATCAGACACACACACTCCATCACTCAACACACACACACACACACAGGAGCTGTCGGCCTCCCACTCGTTCACACACTCCCACTCCTAACATCATCAGTCACACTTACAGCACACACACGGTCCGACCCAAACAACATTCACACTTTCTTCTACCAAAAAACACACATAACGCATGCATGCCAGCTGCAGGCGCCGTCTCCAAGACATAAACAAAGAGCAAACGGCATTAAACTTCAGCGCGACACTTTCATCAGCGCAAGCCTGCTGAAGACTTCAGACTCTTTCTCACAGATGTTATTGGTTTCACATGCAGTTTAAGCAGGTGAAATGCAGCCGCTGTGCTGTGTTATTTAAATGAAGTCATTGTCATTCTTTTCAGTGCAAACACACCTCTCTTCTATGTAAATTAGACTTATTATAGATTGTGCCTAATTCACGAAACTCTTTGCCTGGCGCAATTAACGTTATCACCTGCAGAAAGCAGACTGTAAATGGAAGTTCATTTAATAGAGGTGTTTGTTTCAAAGTGCTGTGCCATTCAGAATTGAATTTAGTGACTTGTTTAGCGAATTAAAATAACCTGTGAGCCTGTAATTTTAACTGGAACGTCTAAGTCGGTCATATATAACCAACAAAGCGCTTACATTTTAGTCTTAAGATGTCAACGACATTTAAAATGTTTTTATAAGATCGATTTGCATTTAAATGCATACTTCAATACAAATGTCACTGCTAGAATATTTTACACAAAAATAGAAACAGCAAATAATATTTTTAGTTAAAGATAAACTTTTAATGTAGAAACATGCAAAACATGCTCCAATAATTTTTTTAATGTGATTTTTATTTTTACTTTTTTCAGAATTAATAGAATCAATTATATTTTTCAGAATTTGTTTTTAATTAAAGTTAGTAATAAATTAAAGTTATTTATTTATTTATTTCAAAACATTCAGAAAAGTGGGTACCACTTTTTATTATTTACCTTAATTACTATGTACTTACATTAAATTTAGTAATTAGCAATTTAGTACAATGCATTTATTGTGTACATACATCTTTTTACATTGTATTTTTGAATTATAATAATTTCTGTACTTACATTTATAATTACACCTTAGCCTTCCCTTAAACCTACCCACCTGTCCCTAGCCTTACGCTTGTTTCACACATACTCCGTATGCAGAGGACCCGTTTGAAGTGCGCTACGCTGACGCAGGGAAAAAACATATCTGATCGCATTATGCAAGTTTTATAGAAGTACTGTGCTCATTTATGTATTTTCCTTTTTTATTTCTTTATTTCTTCATTGGATTTATTTTTCTAATTTACCGTGTACAAAGTATCACACATTAATTGTGCGTAAATTATGAATTTATTACAATTTAATGCCAATCCATATTCATTTTGCCCACAAACAATCAGCTGTTCCGGATGCAGTGTGCACGCTCCGATCCGTTAACATGGGTGAGGAAAAAAATACGCAACGCAACGCAAACGCACTGCATACGGAGTATGTGAGAAACAGGCGTTACCCGTATCCACCTCAACAGCAGAAAAAGTGATTTGCAGTACAATACATTGTAGTTATTTTTTGATGTAAGTACGTAGTAGTTAAGGCCACCTAATATAAAGTGGAAAGTGTTTTCCAGGCCAACATTTAAGTTTGTCTTGAGTGGGTTAGAAATAAATTAGTACTGCTTACTGATGCTTCACCTGATATATTCTCTTTAGCGTTGGCTGTAGTTTTGGAAAAAAATGCAAGGGAAAATGTATAGAGTAAACATGTCTCAGTGCCACCGAGGTGCTTCACGCCAGACTGAACGCGTCAGGCATAAACAAGACTTCAGCGGCAGGACAGAGACCTTGAGAGGCCCGCTGGCTCCCCTGACCCTGCTTCTGTGGCTAGAAGAGATGCGGTCTGTCTCTGGGGACGGAAGCATGCTGCTGTGTTTTGACTAGTGCCATCTGATCATATACCGAAATAAATAGATCATATGCTGAAGGCAGATTTCCGCTCATTCTGTTTACACCGTGTACTTTCAGAGGCGGTCTGGGTGCTTTTTTGAGGATGTGTTGATAGTGTCGAGCAGCTGGTGTTGAGTGGTCAGTTTCTGGAACAGATTGGGGAATCACCGGCCGCTGACATGCAAAGGCCTTTGTTTAACTCGCGTTAAAGGAGAGATGATGGAAGACATGAGGAAGGAAAGAAGAGGGAAGCTCTTGACACTGGAAAAAGGTGCGTTTATGTTTACTGTCCACCTTCATCTCATGGCTGTGCTGTTGCCTTGACCTCTGCTGTCTCTCGGGGGTCAGGAGGTCAGAGTTCAAAGGATCTTGTTTTAGTGTAGTTGATGAACACAGGATTGGCTGTTAGTTCTGGAGAAGAGCTTGTAACTGACAGGAGACACTTTAGAAACACAAAGCTGGTCATCACTCGACCTTTGACCTTTTTTCAGACGGGAATGAAAAACAACGGAAGAAAGGCCGTTTGTTTTCTTTCGGGAGGTGTTCATTTCAAAACAGCTGTTTGAGCACGCATCCATCTTCCTTTGAATGAAGGACATTGTCAATCGCCTGATTGGTTGTTTTTACTGATTTCTTTGGTATTTGTGTAAAGCTGTTTGTTCTGTAGATGAAAATGTATTGTACTTTTAAATAATACATTTTCTAATTAGCTAATTTAATCGTCCCTTTTGTTATCATTTAAGCATTACTTAATGTTGTAATGTTATAAATCTGTAAAGTACAGAAAATGCAGCTTGGGAAATATTATAGCTTTTTACATTTGTTAAACGGTCCGCCAACAGCAGGGTTCCTTCGTACATGACATGTGAGATTTACTGTCTGTTCTTGCGGGTGGAAATGGTCGTTTTCCGGAGATTTAGCACAAGGTCTTTGAGAGCTGCTTTTTTGCTCTGCTGCTGTTAGAGCTCTACCCATAATCCTCTGCAGGTCAAACATGATCATATGAAGCGTCTAAGAGTAAAACTTAGATATTACAGGGCTTATTATGTGGCAGAAAAAGTATATTTATTACTTTTCATTATTACACTTTGTTCTAAGGTATATCTAATTCAATCTTTTCAAAAATGGCTAGTAATTGTGTGTGTGTGAGCGTGTGTGTGAGCGTGTAGATATGTCTCTTATGCTTAAATGATACAGAAAATTTTTTTTAAAAACAGCATTTATTCAAAATATATAACCTTTCTACAAGTCTTTTCTAAATGTTTTTATAAAATTTAACACCCTTGTGAAATAAAATGATTTACTTTGTTAAAAAAAAGAAAACAAAATGTTCTCATTCATATATATATATATATGTTTTTTACATTTATATAATATATATATGTATATTACGGAATCCAGAAAAAAAAGTATCTTGGATCTGGGAAAAATAAATAAATCAACAGCAAAACACTGATTTGTGAAGAATCATGTGACACTGAAGACTGGAATAGTGACGCTGAAAATGCAGATTTGATCACAGGAATGAATTACATTTAAAGTATATTATATTTGAATATTTTAAATTGCAATAATATTTCAGAATTTTTTCAAAACTTTTCATTGAATAAATACAGTCTTGATTAGCATAAGAGACTCTATTAAACAACACTAAACATCTTACTGGTCCCAAACTTTTGGGATCCTAAACTTTAAATGGCAGTGTACACGCGTTCCAGTCCCTCGATCAGCACAGACATAAGCAACAGCGCATCGATCCAATAAAAAACTGCCGTGAAAAAGGAGATGTGAGTCATCGAATTGCTATAATGCAACCCCTCTATTAGGGACAACTCATTTGGAGCAAATCGCCACCATCTCTGACTTCTCTTATCTGTCTCTCTGGCGCTCTCTTTCATGCTAATGAAAAAAGAAAAACAGAAATCAATGGTGGTGAGATTGCTCCCGCACAGGTCTGCATCTCAATCCAGCCCCTCCACGCCTGCTTATCATCCACAACTTTTAAAATTCACACAACCTTTTCAGACTGAATGATAAAACACGGGGCAGGCAGAGAGAGGGCTTTACATTGTTATCTGCGCCGCTAAACACTATTTGACATTTGACGCACATTTAAAAGTCAATGGGTTTGCTCTCAAATCAGCAAATATTATCAAGGCCCTAATTTCCCTTTTTAATGGAGAGAAGCAGGTGCGAGTCGATGATTAGAGCAAACGTGTGAAACGGCAATTGCTGAACAGACTGGACCGTTCAGACCTTTTTTTTTCAACTCCCGCTCTTTCACTTTAAACCTTGCATCATAATGCATTCAAGAGAGCACAGACTCCATTTATAATCACAAACGCATCTCTCGCGTATGACATGTTCTTCGTAAACGACGGTGAGTTGTGTCGATGCTGTCATGCTCTGACAAGCATTCGCAATTTAGCTCCTGGTCTGCCAAGACTGTAAAACATGTTCCAGTTTACGAGACCTTTTGAGACTTAAATACTAAAATTGTTTTTTTTTTGGCAGACCGACAGAATGTCGTCCCAACTAGTCAAGCACGGTTGTTTTGCTGTTTGCTGACTTCATTTAAAGTTTTTAGTTGTTGTTTAATCATTACTGTGATGTAAAGAACTCTTTTTAACATTCGGTGTTTGCAGAAACAGGCTTATAGGAGTATATTCAACAGCCTGTATCTGTTTCCTCAATATCTTAGTCACACGTTGTTTTACAAACAAAGACAATGTTGTTTACATACTGTACTAGACTGAGTCAGTCATTAGTTTGTTTAGGGCCAAGCAGTATTAAAAAAATAAAACGAATCTCAAATAAGAATCTTGTTCAATTAGAAAAAAAGTCCAGATAAAATGTTGAAAATAAACTCATTAAATTACAGAAAAGTCCTTAGATTTTGAGAAAAAATTCAAAATAAAAAATACTGAAAAGAAAAGTTCTACATACTTTGCCTGCTGTGACTTGATTTTTTCTATTAGCAAAATAAGACAATCAGCAAATAAATGCACCGAGTATGTTTACTGAGAACAACCATCAAGTTGCCTTATTTATTTATTTATCTTTTCACAACTCTTAATTTTTTTACAGTGAGGATGCATTTATCCTGTCACTTCATAAACAGTTCCAGCTCGATTGGGATAATGACAGGAAGGCTTTTGGGACGTCTCCTAATCACTTTTGTTTCTGTTTTTTCTTTCCTTCATCTCCCCTGACAGGAGCCGTTGTGTGCATCTGGAGCCTCGTTGTCCAATCAGAAGCCCCGCTTCTCGTCCAATCAGAATCTGCGTTATAAAAGCAGCGTGAGCGGAGAAATGGGGTGTGCCAAAGTTTTTCTCATCATGTTCGTGATCGGCTTTCAAAAGGGGATTTGCGTCAACTGGAACCCCGTCCCACGAAAGACGGTGAAATATAATGGTGAGTATCTAATGACCCAACACATCTCGTTCCCTTCTTTCTCACACTGTTTTTACGCTACTCCTCCTTTCTTTATTCGTCCGTCTCTTTCTTCTATTCTTTAGTCGTCCCCTCCCTTCATTCTCCATGCAGATTTAAGATAAGATTTCTGCTTTGAATTTACCGAGATATCACATTACTGCGTGGTTTATAGGTCTTTATGGTAAAGAGCTTTCATCCCTATTCATTTGCTTCCTTTCTCACGATGTTTTTACTCTTTCCTCTTATATGCTTTCTCTGAATTCACTGCACAACAAGTTGTGCAATAGTGCTATGCTTTTCAGAAGCGTTTCAGTCTTTTCCGAGAAGCATCCATTAAAATGCATTTACTTGAGGAGCAAAATTGCTTAATATTATAAGACTTGTTTTCAGAAATGATGTGTACTTCCCTTTGCTTACTGGAAAAAATACTTGTACATTTTTAGAAAAAATTCTTGTACTTAAAAATGAAGAAAAGCAATTTGACGGTTGGGAAAGAAAACTTTTGGGCTAGCAGAAAAACTCTCTGAAAGCTCAAGTAGATATTTTAAGCATTTGAAATTGTTCTTATCT
The DNA here is from genome assembly GCA_032361145.1 of Enteromius fasciolatus. Lineage (NCBI taxonomy): Eukaryota > Metazoa > Chordata > Actinopteri > Cypriniformes > Cyprinidae > Enteromius > Enteromius fasciolatus. Next base: position 285,974 of record JAUMHR010000049.1, on the reverse strand, counting down.
AATATGTGGTTTAAGATATGATTCTTGTGGTGTGTTTGCACTCTAATCAAACGCATTTCTAAAGTGAACATTGATGGCAATTTGTATGCCAGCTTCAGGCCAGTTGAGTATAAAAGGTTGCAGCAGACTAGCGTGATCTGGCATACTGTGCTGAGATTGTAAAGCATCACTTCACTACTGTAGTCCAGACATCTGAATCGGCTCTTTAAAATGCAGAAAGTGCTCTAGTCTACACCACATGTCTGGATGCCTGCCCTGTTATAACACTATTCCCCATCCTCTGATGAATTACGTCTGTAAAGATCAATAGACAATCCACACAAGCTTTTTAAACTCAGTTTAACGTAATATCTCAATGTTAACTGTACCAGAAAAATAGAGTCAGAATGGTTGATTTTTTGAAATTGGGAAATAAATAACAACAATCTTTCCATTGACAACCATAGTTTGTTAGGATAGTACGATATTTGTGTGAAATACAACTATTTGAAAATCTAGAATCTGAGGGTGTAAAATCTCTTGGCAATGCATAGTACTAATAAAGCAATTCAGTTTTGATATAGGAAATGTACAGAATATCTTCACGGA
>JAUMHR010000049.1:268850-281224 GCA_032361145.1 Enteromius fasciolatus | reverse complement strand
GCTGGCAATGGAGGCTTGAGCCGTTGATAGCAGACTAATGCAGTTAATAATGAAGTTATTAGAAAGAGAGCGAGAGACAGAGAAACAGAGAGAGAGAGCGCTTGTATGGGTTAGGCTACCTCTGTGTGTCCCTCAGCAGTGTTCTGAAGCACTGTCTCTAAACTGTAAGTCTGCTTCTAATATGTACATGTAGTTAATTAATATCAGTCATTACATAAATGTATAATTATACTGTAACAAGGACACCTTAAAATAAAGTGTAACCCATTAGTTTAATAACAAACATAAGCATAAGTGAAAAACTAAACGCACAAAATAAGAACTGTAACATTCAGGAAACAAAATGTTTCAGAACAGATGAGTCTAAGAAGAGAATTTAGTGTTCTTATGCTCATCGAGACTGCCGAGTATTTGATACGAATACAGTAAAAACAGCAATATTGGGGGGAAATGTGGCAATTTAAATGACTCTATTCCAGTGTGTCTTAGTATAACATCATTACTCCAGTCTCCAGTGTCACATGATCCTTCAGAAATCATTCTATTTGCTGCTCAAGAAACATTTCTGACTATTATCCATGTTGAAAGCAGCTGGGCTGCTTCATATTTTTGTGCTTGTTTTTAGTTCCTTATTTTTCTCAGGATTCTTTGAGGGAGTTTTACAAGTCTTTACTGTCACTCCTGATTAATTTAATGCATCCTCGATCAAAAAAAGCATGTATGTATTTAAGAAGCTGAGCCCAAGCTCTTGTGAGCTGGTGTGCGTACCTAGGCTTGTTATTTTGTGATGCCATGTTATATCTGTGAGCGCTGTGTTCCTCAGCCTGGTGGCCATCCCGGTGTATGTGAAGCACAACATCAGCTTCAGAGAGGGCAGTTCTCAGGGCCGCTTTGAGCTCACCCTCGGCCCGAAGCAGACGATGGGTAAAGCGGTGGAATCAGTCCTGGTGAGCAGTCAGCTGCCCCGGGGTGTCCTCAACGCCAACCTCAACCCCTCGCAGGGCACCTACACCTTTGACCCTGTCACTAAGGTGAGCAAGGGTTTATTGTTTTCTGTGTTCATTACTCTTCTTCTGGCTCTGATGTTTCACTAAGAGGCTCATTTCCTGATATGGAAAGCATAAAAAAAAGAAACTTATTTTTTCCCTATTTAGTTTCTATAATAGAAAGCACTATATTTTCACAAATTTGGGCGGAATAAAATGTATATAATTAAGCATATTATATATAAACAAGTCCATCTGTAAAAACCTGCAGGATATAGACAGGAATAGAAATGTAATGTCTGGTGTGTGGAAGTGCTACTGACGAGGAGAGAGAACTCACAGCCATTAAAATAATGTATTACAATTGAAATCTATTGCCAGTGATATAAGTGCTGTTCTTTGGATGTTTGGATAGTCTGAAAAAACACTTCATGAAAAGCCAAATATTTCAAACTTGTCCAGTGCATGAAAAAACAGGGTTTTTCCCTTTAATGAAAATGCAATATAAACATAAATGTCATTGTTTCTGGGCTAGTGTGTAAACATGTTAACAGAATTCCCTTGTGCATTGCAATAGTTTTATGTAGAGGCAGAAGTAGAAAATTGTGTGGGGTCCCTGTCCCTGAGCTGAGAACCCCAAAAACGATCATCCTAATCATAACTACAGGCTTTAGACTCTTAAAAGTCAGTGTTGGCAAATGTGATGTTTTTCCGCTTGATTGTGTTTTATTTTTTAAACATGAAGCTAGGAAGTTTTCTGAGATTAGATGATGGTAATTAGTTCAATGCATAAATAGCAGGTCATCTAGGCTCATTTGCTCCTACCTTTATAACATACATAATGTTGTTAGTACACGCTTGGTTTAATGAGAACGTTTAAGCGGTGCTAGCTGCATACTAATGTTGCAGTGGATTGTTATTTGCAGCTTTTGTCTTGGGACGTGGGTAAGATCAACCCCCAGAAACTGCCCAGTTTGAAAGGATCTATGAGTCTCCAGACTGGAGCGTCCAAACCTGATGAAAACCCAACAATCAACATCCAGTTCAAGATTCAGCAGCTGGCCATCTCAGGTGCTTTCTCCACTGATTTCACTTCAGACATAGCATGGTGACCCAAAAATTACTTCTGAAAGCATTTATGGAATATACAAAAAAATTAAAATAAATAATGATCATAATGCACAGTCTATCAGTTCAAATTTAATTCTGAAGGTTTTGTGTATTACTTAATTATGCCCCGTAGAATACGCCACACAGGATATGAAATGTTTTGCATTCAAATGTATAATTTGTCTATTAAAAGAGCACATTTGTTTCAGGTACCCTGGAGCTTTTCCTCAGTTAAAATGTGAATTGAAATATATTGAAATTTTCACCGCTGACCTTCAGTCAGTAAATAGTTTTTAATCCCCCGCAGGGAATGTAATAAAGCACAATTCTGCATATAAAAGAGCAATTGAAAAGATTTCAGACAGTTGTAGTATGTGGCCAGGAGATGGAGCCGTTCTGATGTAGGATGAAGCAATGCACGCTCGGGCTGACTGGTTATTGATTCAGTGCTTCAGCAGTCACAGCCTTTCCCCAAAGACTCTCTCGTGCCAAATACACACACCTGTTCTGCAACTGACATGTTTGCTTTCCGCTCTCTCACCAACAGGTCTGAAAGTAAATAGGTTGGACATGTATGGCGAGAAGTACAAACCTTTCAAAGGCATCAAATACATGACCAAGGCCGGCAAATTTCAAGTCCGAACCTAGACGACCTCGCCAGGTGGACGAAGAAAAGAGTGCATTTCAGGATCAATTCAGGAACATGTATGACAAGACTGCCAGTTATTAATGGGAGCTTATGGCTTCCAGAGAGATCATGTTGTTATTAACATTATCACTATGTGCTTCTACAGGCCCATCCCCGAGTTAAAGGGATAGTACATATTCCTGTTTTATTTGCAGCTTTTCTGGATTACGGTTCTTCTTGTCATAGCCTTACTTACTTGATTTCTTATCGTCAGTTTTAGAACACTATCCTTCACACTGATTTCTTTGTGAGACTGAACGGCACTGTTATGTATTGATCTGTTCTCTCCTCCTCTGAGAAGCGAGGCGATAGATGACTCAAATTTCTGCATTGCAGAACAATAATCTTATATTACCATTACAGACTGACTTCAGCCTCCAATGACTGTGTGCAAAGTAAACCATTTTTCTAGTGGTCCAACACTGGACTTTTCTCTCTGTTTACTGTAGTGTTATGACAGTATACATTTGTTTTCACTGTTATTGAAATGCGTTTCTTATACTATTTATTGCCTGACCATAAGCAAACGATTTAAAGCATAACTGACCATACCAATCCATAATAACCCTGTACGTGATGCTTAATTGTTCAGTGTCTCTTGTTTTACCCTGAATGCAATGTGCATTTAAAAACGATGTGTTTATACACCGGACTGGCATCCATCCGACTATTGGAAGCGTAGCGTTGGAGATTTGATTATTATTATTATTCTTAAGGATACTGAACGAAATATAAACTGAGTAGGAAATACGTGAATTTTGTTTTTAGCTGTTGATGTTGTTTTCTTTCTTCCATACTATTTTTCAGATGAATACAACAGTTTACAGTGCTATGAAATAATGATAATAATTAAAAAAATACACACAACGTCCCATGTTTGGCAGCATGCTTTAAACTCTGTGATTAAAATGTGTATTATATTCATTTATAGAGGTTAACTTGTCACCATGTGGTGAGGGTGGTTTGGCCACGTGATCTACCACTTGAGATTCTCAAAAACGGTTAACATGTTGCTTCCCTTCAGTCCTGCTCAAATGACATCATGTCACCGCGATGACGCAATTGTAACCCCCCTCGTCGATCCACGAGACTCTCTAAACTCCATTCCGCGACTTACTTCAGTCTCTCGCCGCCTCTCCTTCCTCCTCCTCATCGTCTTTTAACTCTAAAACTTCCCTAGAGTACATAGACGAGACACAGAAGAAAGTTAAAGGGTCTGTCCCATCATGAAATAGCAACTTTTTTTTTTCATCTCGTGTAAATTCGCCATGTCATGTCTTCTTGACTGCCTGGCAGTTTTTAACCCGTGCAGCAAATTAACTTTTCATGTTTCTCTCGTTTGCACTGCAGCTAAAACATAATGACGTTTTAGTCATGTGGAACTTGTATATGCATGTCCTGTTTTTAAGTAACCATCGTTTAAATCTAAATGGGATTTGACACGACGCACAAAGATCGTGTCCATCTCTTGGTAAGTCTTTATTGGATATTACTGAAAACTTTTTATGTTTGGAAAAAAAGGTATAAAAGTGCAATATTATAATAATGAAGGTTGTGTATTCCCCTCTGTAAGTTTTTGTATCCCTAACGAGGTGATTAGCGCAATACACATCGATTACTGATAAGTTTTTCCACGGAATTATGTGATAATGATGATGATGATGATGATAAGAACTTTAAATGTAACAACAGGAGAGAACACCGGTACGGCTGTTGTTACTTTGTACTGCGCGCGTTATAAATGTAGCGTTCTTTTTGCCGATATTTTGTTACATTTAATTTCTTTGTGAGAATTCGCGCCGCGGGGTGTTGTTTTCTTTATGCGGAGGGGGGCCTTGCTGATGTGTCGTTTCTCTCACCCTTCCCGGGAAAACTGTCACTTGTTTGTCAACGTAAATGGGGAAAGGCTAATACAGGCGCATATGTGCCGCAGTTTAAGCGATCATCTTCGATTTTTACACCTTTTCCTCAGCTCTCCATGTTTGCCGCCAGTTAAAGCGCCGGACCGGCTGAGCGAGGAGCCACGTGCTCAAGTCTAAGAGCGCGTGCGAAACACTTGACTGGCATGGTTTTTATATGTAAGCCGTTTAACTATAATGCAGGACTCCTTAGTAGTCAACTGCACGATGTTAATACCTTCTAATACGTGATTTGTCGGGCTACTTGTCTTTAAAAAGATCGGTCACTACTAGCAAATTAACCCTTTAATATTGCTTCAACACGGGGAGAGTTATAAGCCAGTTATAAATTAGATGAAGGGGTGAAGTTACTATGTTACCAGCATCCTCCTGTAAGTAGCCTATACGTTGTAGGCTACCAATAAAAACATATTGAAGTGTGCAGGATAGAAACATTTTCACATGTAAGTATAATTTCGCGTCTGTCCAATTTTTGATCAAATTATAGTTTTATAAACTCCAATCAAGCTTTTATCCAGAAGTTAAAAAGCCTGACTAACCTGACAGGGAGGGTTGTAACAATCAAAAGTGTTTTTTTTTCTTCTGCTGGACTCACAAAAGACTACTAGATATGACAGCGTAGGGTTTGCTGCTTTAGTTAGTTGTTTTTGCACGTGCATTGGTTTCTATAGATTTACACAATTGTGCACGGTTTAGAAACACGTTGTAGTAGACTATGCGTTTAAACTATGTTTGCAGATCAACGTGGAAATGTTAGCTATATGAAGTTATTTCTAGCTATATAGAAGTTATTTTATTTAAGAGCACGAACTATTCTGCTGACTCAAGCACTTGGTGTTCTGCTTAGGCAAGCATAGTCATCTTGTGCAGTTGTCATATGCATATTAAAGAAAACAATCTTTATATAGCATTTGGAACTATTGGAAACCACACAATAAGGTTGTTTTGCTCATCCTATATGCTAGACAGGAAAACGTATGTTTTAATATTTAAAGTCATACTCGCCATGCCTTAGAGGAAGAGGAGTGAGTTACTTCCAGTGGTTTTTCTTTTTTATAGCGATATGGTCTTAATCTACCGTATTAATTACTCTGCAGTAGCCCATATAAGAATTAATGATCTATCGGAGCTGAAGCGAGGCACCGAGGGAATTCCTCATTAAAGCGCTATTATCTCCGCAAACACTTCACAGAATAAATAACGCGCCATTGTGAAACACGTTTCGTTAACGTCTCTTTACGTATCTTAACCACACAATGCCTTAACAACAATACACAATGCGTGCGCTGCGGAGCTACCGTTGAAACATTCGAGTTTATTGACGGTCCAAGCGCCGAACAAAGAGCGTCGAGAGCGAGTCCTGCATGGAGACTCATAGCGGACAAACAAAGAGCTGTCTCGCGGGGATTCGCCATTCTAACCGAGCATTTGCTCACATTTCGCACGTAGTACCTATCGTCATTCAGTACCTTTGTGTCTTGCCTGGTTTTTCCTTCCCTTTGCACACGATAGTAAGAGATTGTACAATGATCTTGAGGTTCCAGGCTGGTATTGTCCATGTCTTTTGACTTATGACCTTTGATAGACAGGTGGTCAGATAGATGTTTATAGATAGACATACAAATTGATAATAGACAGATATTCGCATTTATAGATAAAAAGATATTATACCATATATTATGGTAATCTTAATCCTGTAATAACCTTACTTTGTAATAAAGTATTCACTAAATATGCAAATGAATAAGGGTAGCTGACATATCAATGTGTAATATGGTGTAACAGAAAAATGTAAAAAAAATAATATATATATATATATTTTTTTTTAATATTTGTTATCTCTAAGAATGAACATACACTTTTTAAAAATATTTATTTATTTTTTGCTGTCACACCGTAGGACACAGTCCAATTTTTATTTGTCAACTACCCATATATACATTCAATAATTCCGTTTTATTTAGCTAGTTGAACTGAAATATATCCTAAACCTGAGCTTTTTCTCCCCATACAGTCCCTGAACTGCCGTCACTGGTGATGAGCAGAACTGGTTTCTGGTTCTGTGTAACAGAGATGCTCTCCATCACCTGCGGCCGTGCTCCTAACGTACCTGCGCCTGCAGGTGAATGACGTCATGCCCAGAACTGTCTCCTCAAAATTACTCTTGTGCCGTTTAACACCCTTTCCAGACATTTCTCCCTGTTGTCCTAACTCAGCACGCACACTTTATGGACTGGTCTGTGCTGTTCTGTAAAGAACCTTATTTTTTAGCTTGTTTTTTTAAACGGTTAGTGGCCACCTTTACCGCTCTCTTGTCCCATAAGAGAGAGTGGGACCCTCGGTATGCACAAGCTGAGGGGAGGCCCTGGCCCTCCCGTCCAGGACATATATGAATTCTCTCTGGACGAGGAGGACCCTAAAGTTTTTCTTGGGGCCAGGAGCGCAAGGGTGGTGTCTCCTGCGGACGACTACATCAGGTCTGAGCATGAGCAAGCGGGCATGTTCTCCCTGCCGCAGATGGAGGGGGACCAGGAACCGATAGAGGCTGTGACACCTCTTAAAAAGAAGAGAAAGAGATGCGGTGTATGTGGGCCTTGCATGAAGAAGGAGAACTGCGGTACCTGCAGCAACTGCCTAAACCGTAAGATCGGACACCAGATCTGCAAACTGAGAAAGTGTGACGAGCTGAAGAGGAGGAAGAGCCCATGGGAGGTAAAGATACTGCACTTCTGCTTTTGTGTTCTATATCCTGCTGGCCAATTTTCAGTTACATCCAAAATTTGTGCATGTGCTGTGTATATTAATGTATATTTAAGTATAAAAAAACAAGCATGCTGCATATGTTTTGAAAATATTTACATGTGTATATATTTATATTTATTTATATATTTGTACATTGTGTGCATCAAAATTATGCCCAAAACCTTTAGATATTCAGTAAAGATCATATTACATGAAGATATTTTAATCTTGGCCAAATATTTTGTCTTGTCCTAACAAATATTCCATGCATCAATGGAAAGCTTAATTATTCAGTTTTGAGATTGCGTATGAATCTCGATTTATGATTGGGTTTGTAGTCCTGGGGCACATTTATTATGGACACTAAACTTTAACACTAAAGTCTGGGCTACAGTTATTAGTTCCTGTTTACTAGCTGTTATTGGTCCTCCTAGACGCATTCCTCATCTGTCCTGTCTTGACACGTCTCCTTTCATCCTTCCATACTTGTCTAGATTGTAATGACCTGAAAACATGGGCAGAGTCTAAAACAAAGATATTCTTGATAAATAGCATTTTGTCCATTTTAAACCTTTGATGTAATCCTTTCAGCACAAGCATTCATTTCCAGATATGATATTTAGGAATTTTATTTGGTAACACTGTTTCCCTTGTTGACATCAGATAACTATCCCCCGGTTTCACAGACAAGACTTAAGACTAGTCCTAGACTAAAATGTAAAGTCTGAGCTGTTTCAACATCAAGAAACATGCACTGACTGATCTTAAAACATTTAAAAGTAATTTTCTTTTCTCAAGATGCACACTAGAAGTGTATTTTTTCTCCTAGTTCATTGGATCTAATGGATCTATAGCTTAATCCTGGTTTAGTCTAAGCCAGGCCTAAATTAGTTAACCTGAACTATGAAAAATACTTCTAAAGGACTTATTACTACCAAAATCAAACGTTGTATCTGTTATTATTATTATTTAACGACCCTGAGCAGTTTTGATACGAGATGTTTAATGGCAGTTATACTCTGGTGTGGTAACGGCAGGCTGTTTGTGTGTTTGTGTTTGCACAAGGCTTTGGGAGGTTAGTTAAGGTATGAAAATCAGCCCAATGAGACTGAAAAGCACTGAAGTATTGCTCAGCTGCCCACAGCAAAGCTCCTTCTCAACAGCTTAGCTAAACCAGCCTCTCTTTGTTTTATTGTTTACAGTGTGTTTTTTAAGAAGCAGCTGCTGTCTTTTTTCCACCAGTGATCACGTATGACAGCGGCTGATCAGGACTAAAGCTGGCTACTTTAAACTGCTTTCTTCCTTTTCTTTTTTTCTTTTTTCAAAGAGCAGCTGTCTGTAAGCCAGTTATTCTGCAAGAACTTTTCAGAAGCAAATTTGCCAACTCTATTTTTATCTTTTAAAGAAAATGTGGCGTTTGTTTGTCAGTAGTTTTGTCTGATTTTGTTCTGTGAGGTTTACTGGCCTTTTTGGACTTATTTTCCTAAATCAAGATGCATTTATTTATTTACATCTGTTAAACATTTTCTAAAATATCTACCAAAATGAAGTGAGTTTAAACTTAAAACAAGATGTAATTCAAAGAAAACAATCCTTACAAATCGTCCTAATAATCAATCCATCATAATTCACAGATAATTGTCTTGTAAAATTTCACATGAAAATCTTTTTTATTTTATGTTAATGTCTTGCAGTGTAGCTGATCTCAGATCAAGCCTCTGCTTTAAGAACTTTGTTTTTGGTGCCTATTTTGTTATTTGCAAAGACAAAAATGCTATTCCTCTTAATTGCTCTCTTGTAGAGTAATGGCACAGCTCTCTGCAACAAGCTGCACAATTTCAGGGATTATTGATGTTCGAAGCATGTTATGCACAGATGTTTAATAATTTTGTTTATGGAACAGGATGTAAACAGAATATAAACAATAGTATTTGAGATATTGCCAGTGACGCACCAAAATGATTAGTTTTTCTGATTAATCTATGTAGCTTAAAGGATGTTTTTGTCTTCTGAGGCTCACATGCGTTCCAGGTGTGTGTGTGTGTGTGTTTGAGCAGGTTTAGACTCTCGGCGCGGAGAATTCCTTTTGCTTACTTTATATACTCTGCTCTTTGACCTTTGACCGTTGGAGGCGTGGGGGCCGACCTGTGGCCAAATAGAAGAGGAAGGAGAACGGGGGAGGGAGAGAAAGAAAAGAGAACCAGAAATAAAGCAAAAGAAAAAGAGAAGCGGTGGGAAGGTAAAGGAGAAATGCAGATAAACAGGAAATGCTGAAAGGACAGGGAGGACAATTGAAGGAAAGGTATCCATGTCTTTGTGTGGAAAACGGACAGAATCAGAGCTTTGATTAGATGACAGAAAACAACACTCCCGCCTGTTCGCTCTCATTTCCCTCTGCCTAATTATTGACAGAACAATTCAAGGCATGGTATGCAAGACCTCTGGTTACATTTTAGCCGAAAAAAATCGGTGAAGTAGCCGTGGGTGTTTCTAACTAAAAAATTCATTTCAGTAGCTTCATTTCACACCAAAGCATGAGGTTTCACTACAATCATTCAATTTGAAAGTGCGTTGTGTTTTATTATATCTTGCTGTAACTAATGTAATTTAAAATGCAGTGTAACAAGTGATTGGTAAGTGTTATAATGAATAAACGGTGATCAGAATTATTCATGAGACTGTACACTGCATTATAATGTGCGTAATTAATGCATTCTAACTCTATTACAAAGCTTTATACATTGACTCGAAGTAAAGTGTTACCGAATATTTGTTTAATTGTATTTTATCTTTAATGCGAAGCTGAATTTTCAGCATCCTTACTGTAGTTGTCAGTGTTTCTTGATCCTTCAGAAATCATTCCAATATGCTGATTTAATGCTGAAAAAGCTATGCTGCTTTAGTTATTTATTTATTATTTTTGTTTATTACTAAAATGTATGTTTCTCAGGATTCTTTTATAAGTAAATAGTTCAAAAGAGCATCATTTATTGAAGCAGAAACCTTTATAACATTATGTCTTTTACTGTCACTTTGGAAAGAAAACTTACTGAAAAGTTAAGGATGAGCAGACTACTTGGGTTATGATTTAGTTAAAATGGAAATGTTTAACGTGTATACACTTTTGTATGCAAGCTTCACTATTACTGCATAAACCATTTGAACTCAATCATAACCTTAACTAGTTTATTCACCTTTAACTTGTAAGGGCTGCAGTGATGGTTGACTTTCTACAACTTTCTCCATCTCCCGACTGCATCTCTGGAGCTCAGCCACAGGGATCTTTGGGTTCTTCTTGACCTCTTTCACCAAGGCTCTTCTCCCCGATAGCTCAGTTTGGCCGGACGGCCAGCTCTAGGAAGGGTTCTGATGATCAGAAGAAATGGACAGCACCTGAGTTAAATATATGAGTGTCACAGAAAAGGGTCTGAATACTTATGACCCTGTGATATTTCAGTTTTTCTTTTTTAATAAATCTGCAGAAATGTAAACAATTCTGTGTTTTTCTATCAATATGGGGTGCTGTGTGTACATTAATGAGGGAAAAATAAACTGCTTTTAGCAAATGGGTGCAATATAACGAAGAGTGAAACATTTAAGGGGGTCTGAATACTTTCCGTACGCACTGTACTTATCACCTTGTTGATAAAACTAGTAAAATAAAAAGATTGAGGGAGACATCCAGGTTGTATCTAAAGAGCAGAATATCAGTGACTTGGACTTTTTTTTTAAGCTGAGCTGAGCTTGAATCCATCCAGAAAACCCCAGCAACATGGTGCCTAACTTTGAGAGGAAATGCAAATAGTACTTGTTTGTACAATTTCAAAACAAACTAGATAGTAGTGTATCAGTTTCTGATAGCAGAGATCTTTTAAACTAGTCAAAGACTAGTTTGTTGTTTTTGTTTACTATGATCAGACAAAGGATCAGGTGGGTTAGATATAAATGGTGTGTGTGTTTGTCAGGGTCACCCGTTCTGCTTTCCCTCCTCATCGCTTCACTGAGCACGTGAAGGAGACCGGCTCCCCATGCAAGCAGAGAATGGGTGCAGTTTGACTTGGCATGTGTGTTTAAATGTGTATTTGAGATTGAAGTCGTAAAGATATTATCTTTGGAGAGCTGGAACAACAAGCCTTTCTGTGCTACAGTGTTTGTTATGGCCATATTTCATTGAGCTGACCTCTGCACTCTACCACCGGCTGACTTCACTACTGCCTGGCAACCAAATGACATTATAGCCTTCTCCACCAATCAGAGTTTTGCTCTGAGTCAGAATGAAAGCAGACCCATCCTGCATGACAGGTAGCAGCACTCAATAATGCTAATAAACCCAGCCAGTCACTGAGCGGGAATAATTACTGTAGCTGCTGCTCGTCTTTGTGTTCGGAAGATGAGCAGCATTAAGTGCTTTGGAGCTCAATTTGCCTTATATCACATATAGATGTAAAAAGGTGCCTTTGAAATGAACGGCAATGTTAAATAATGCAAAACTGAAGAGGGCTCTTCACAAATGACCATCACAGCCCATGTATTGATCCGTTCACTGCAGTGTGTACAGCTTACAGAGATGCTGCATCTGTCATGTGAGAGGGCTTTGGAGGTTTTTAATCTGAATGTGATGCATTATTGCATCATGCAAATTAAAAGTCATGCATGGTTTAGTAACACGTTTCGCTTTACTTCAAGAAAAGTAATGCTATGCTGGGCTTGAATACTTGATATTGATAAATTGATATTGTACCAGCTATATAATTAAAACTATATAAAAATATTTTTAAATTTTTATTAAATAGAGTATTGTATTATTTACTTATATATTAGTGCTGTCAAACTATTTATCGCAATTGATATATGTGTGTGTGTGTGTGCTGTATATATTATGTATAAAGGCTATAAATACAAACACATGCATATAAATATTTAAGAAAA
>JAUMHR010000049.1:241842-254006 GCA_032361145.1 Enteromius fasciolatus | reverse complement strand
GTACTTGGCCGCATTCATCTTTCCCTCGATTGCAACCAGTCGTCCTGTCCCTGCAGCTGAAAAACACCCCCACAGCAGGATGCTGCACCACCATGCTTCACTGTTGGGACTGTACTGGACAGATGATGAGCAGTGCCTGACAATGGCAAGAATTGTTTGGGTTTTTTTTCGGGTGTAGCCTATGCTTGTTTTTTTTAAGATAAATATATATTTTGTGTAGCCCTATTCATAGTTTTCAGTCATGTGATCAGTTCGGAGACCCGGAGGGCAAAACATAGAGCTGCAGCACAAGCGTGTCGTTTTTCCATGTTTTACAGCTGCAAATATTTCGATCACCTCTCAAAATAATAAAACAAAAGTGTGTGAATATGATTTAAGTTTTGTCCAATCTATATTAAGCTCAATATTTCAATCATTAAACACAGCGACTAAACATTGCAGAAACACCTAAATTACCAAAATATATATTTAAAAGAGTAATATTTACATTTTAAATTCAGTCTCAGTATTAATGATGCGTAGTTTACATAGGAATGCTAGATCTATTAGCCGGCCTGGTATATTTTAATTCAAATGAAAGCATAGACATTCCAGTCCTACTAATGAATGTGCCCTCAAAACAAAGTCCAGTCATAGTTATTGCAGGAAGCTGACACAGCAAGTTGTTTTGTTTAAAAGCAAATTTAAATTTCAGTTCCTGTCTAATGGTAGCATGCTAACGACCTTCATATCTTAAGTGAGACCTGGCACGTCTGCTATTTCAAGGTCGGTTCAGAAATCAGACTTGTCTGATGAGTAATAACATTATTGAAAGAGCATTTAGTGGTGACCTTTTGGTCTCACCAAAATGGCAGATCTTTCCGTGCATTACCATGGTCTTCTGAGACCTGAGAGTTTCACATCCCCCGTGTCTCTTGCTTTTGAATCGATGATCAGCTGTCTTGTGACACTGGATGTTTGTTTGTGCGAGCCGCTTGAAGATTTCTCATATTGTAGAAATTTGGTGCAGAGGCAATAGTCTCTTGTACATACTAGAGAAGAATCAAGAGTTTCCTGTATGGTTCGGTAGAGCTGATTATATGGTCAAGGTATGTATCATTTTTGTCTTTCAATATTAGCTGGTGTCACGTCTGTCTCTGAAGTGAGAGGAAAGTGAGAGTTTAACTATAAAAACGCCAAAGCAGTATGTTTTCATACAGAAAGAGTTTAATGGCGTTTCACAGAAGAGAAAAAGTCGTCACAAGGTTGAACTATCCCTTTAAATGCGCGTATGCTTGATTCATGTGTCTCGGAGCATGTGGTGTTAAATGTAAATTGTTCGTCAGTCATTCGCCTGATAAATAAAGTACAAAGACACCCAGAGCCATAACAAAAGAGCACTGTTATGTCAGCTTCGCATATTTTTGTTCACGCTCGTGTTCGCGCTCTTCTCAGTTTTGGTGCGCCGTAACATGCAACAGGAAGTGTGAGGTAACTACAGGGCACAAGAACTGCTGCGTCACGTTGAGAGGAGCGAGGGAGTACACTGAGGCGGCCGGTAAATGAGCGCTCCTACGTGTGTAAGGGGAGGCACGTCTACATTATGTGTTATGACACATCTGCCCAGCCCTCTATCGCCGTTGAATGATGCAACGGCGACGTCATAACGGTTCCCGCTCTCCCTTCTCCCTCTCTCTCTCATTCACTCGCTTCTCCTCCGCTGGTGACAGTGCACTTTACCTCTCCGCTCGGGCTTGTGTTTGTCCATGGGGTTGCCTTGCCTTCACTGTGTTGACGGTGGCGATCCAACTGGAGAGAGAGAGCGAGCTGGAGAGAAAGACACTGATCAGAAGGAAAGACGACGAGACAAGAGAGACGCGAACGTGGCAAGAGGTTAATCCAAATAGCGCGTAGTCTGCGTTCACATCTACGTAATGCGAAAGCGATTCTACCGAGGGGCTTTCCAAAGACGATTGCTGTGCTTTGAACAAGCAAGTACCAGAACCAGGGAGAGGTAGAGATTGAAGCTTCTCCGCTGGTTCTCTCGCACTCTGCATCTTTTCTGAGTTCGCAGAGATGGGTTGGCATGAAGCAAAAGTGTTTAGGCAGGAAAGAAAACGCAAGTAAAAGGGACTGTTAGCAAATTCGTCCTTCGCACCGAACACTCACTTACCATCGTGCTTCTATGTTCTACTCTGGACACCCTCACGCGAACATCACCTCTTCAAAAGCACCTCCGAACAGAACAAACACAACATCGGCGAATTAAACTAGATAACCACCGGCAGCGACAAAATTCAGCATAAACGCATGTGTTGTTTGTTGTCTTTTCCCTCAAAACTTCATGCTTCCTATGTGTCTGCGGTTCCCGGTAACCTCGCTGTACCTTGTGGTCGCTGTGCTTTCCTCCTCACATCCTGTGTTTCTTGGCTTCGAGACTCTTTTGCTGCCGCTCGCCTCTTATATATGTGGTCTCTATAAGCGCAGCCATGTATATGTTGCCGTTTTTACCCATTTGCAGTTTGGTTTGACAGGAGCACTCGTGTATGTTTGGTCTGTGAGCATCTCCTGCCAGCCATCGTCTGTTCGAAATCAGCATTAAAGCGCACTGTAATAAACGTTTCAAACTAACTGTGTCGAGAAAAGACCAATAATAGCAGAAATAATTATATAGATTTTTTTAGATTTTTTTTTTTTGTCATTACACAGCAGCTGCCATTTAGTGTTTGAGCAGACGTCTGCATTTAACTGCTGCAGCCTCCATCTTATGGAGCCTCTCAGAATTCACAGCCCGAACAAAAACGACAGCAAAACACCTCTACGATAACACACAACTGCTCATTTTCATTTTGCATGCACATAAGCCATAGATCTGCGCAGCCGGTCCTTTATTTAGCGCAGTAGCCAGCCGGTCTGCCACTTGTGCTCTCCCTCTCTCTCTCTCGTTACGCTTTGCAGCGGCTGTGTTTCTTGCTCGCTCCACCATTCCATCGTACGTGCCCAGTGTGGCTCAGATAATGGCCTCTCTCACTCTGCACACACAGAAAAGAGAGGGGGGAGGAATATGAAGGGAGGGAGAAAACGAGTGAGGGGGAGGGAGGGAGGGAACGAACGAACGATAGAGAGAGAGAGGTGGGGGCTGTAAGGCAAAGCAGAC
Organism: Enteromius fasciolatus; assembly: GCA_032361145.1. Lineage (NCBI taxonomy): Eukaryota > Metazoa > Chordata > Actinopteri > Cypriniformes > Cyprinidae > Enteromius > Enteromius fasciolatus. The sequence continues at coordinate 250,870 of JAUMHR010000049.1, read as the reverse complement.
GGCAAATGCTAAAAGCAGAAAGAAAAAGGAGAATATAGAAAAAGGGAAGGGAGGAGCAGAGAGACATAATGAGAGAGGGAGAAAGAGAGAAACGACAGTGGCGATAGGAAGAGAATCAGAGCGAGTGTGTGTGTTTGGGGGAGGTGTGTAATGACAGAGTGTGTGCGTGAGTGTGTGTGCGTTCGTGTGCCGCACTGCCTGGCTGACTGAGAAAGAAAGAAAGAAAGAAAGAAAGAAGGACTGAAAGAGAAAAGAAAGAAACCCGTAGTGGATTTCCACTGGCTGACTTCTTCTTTTTTTTTTTTTTTTTTTTAATTTGGCACTGTCGCAAAAGCCATATTCCATGCACTTTCTTGTCCACGTTTCCCACCTTTGTCTCTCCAGCGACGTTATTGGGACAGCTAGACCACTGTGAGTAGACGCCGATCTGTTCAGTTCTCTCTATATGCTTGAGCTTTGTATATTGACCGTGATAGAACGGTGGGGGGGGGGGGGTTGTGCCGTGTTCAGCTATCTACTACTATGCTTTAAATCTTATCTGCAGTCTGTCGTGCTTTTCTATTTCAGTTTTTTTTGTTTTTTTTGCTTTGTGCTGTCAACCTTTGAGACCAGTTGTTAATTACATACAACACTGTAGCAGCATAAGGTTTAAAGGGCACCTCATACTTCTGAGTAAAACCGGTTTTACAGTCTCTTCTGGTTGGGCGTGTTAATGTTTTGGTAGTAGTTGTAGCTGTGACTGTAAGGAGGGAGAGAGAGAGTTTGGCAGCACTAAAAGTCTTGGCACGCCTCAGATAATTGCCTAAGCATGTGCTTTCTGCTGTCAGACAGGTGTGTGTTTGCAGGTGTAAGGCATTTATATGTGATCTTGCATGTTGCAAGTAATAAATCAACTCTATGATGTTTGAAATATAAACTATCTAGTTCTTTTTTTTGTGTAAGTGCATTCTTGCGGTGGCACTAAGACTATATTGTGAAAGTTTTGTGCGTGACGGTGTGCACGTGGGTGTTCATTGCATCACCAAAAAGAGGAAAAATCCTGTTGTAACTATTGTGTGGTCAGGTTTGTTGAAGAGTTGGAGTGTGACTAGTCTTAGACTAGTAAGCGGGGTATCTCACGCTCCACGTCTGACACATGTTTTTAAAAACACACACTCACACAATCTGCTCAGTGGTTGACACACAGCCCCATGGGGGTCTGACCAGACACCATCAAAGAAGTGTCTGCCCATCAGGACAACCCTTCAAAAGAACTGTCACAATGAAGGCACACTAAAAGAGATTTAGACATTTAGTTACGGAGCTGTTAGGTGAACTTGTGAACATGCACGTCTTGTTTTAGCATTCTAAATGTTGTAGTTTTATTTAAAACGTTCTTCAAATGCTTCTACATAACTACTGCTCGATACAGCAGAAGAGACAGTTGCATGTTAGTTTAAGCTCATTTAGCTGGATTTATAAAACCACAAGGTCCTCTTTTCTAAGATATGCCCTCATGATAGCCAAAGCACTTTGTATTTGTCATCTAAAGTATACAGCAAACATGTTTTTATTTCATCCACTTCTTCACGCACAAGTGCTCTGTGGGCATTACACACATCATTCACTTTGTCAATGATGATCAAATAATCTATTTGTCATAATATGGTTTCTTTTAGATATACATTATGACACAAAAAAGCCAGAAAGATGTTGTCCCAAGTAGATATTGCACTTTCCACAACATTCAATTAATGAGAATATTTTATAACCAAGAACCAGGAAGAGGATCTCAGTATGTTGACTTGGGCATTACCAGTTGTATTATAATTGTAAATATGGCTTTGCATTTGCATGAGACAGTTGAGCATGATGCAGTCCTGTTCTGTCTCCATTGTGCCCTTGAAAAATGTACAGGTAGGCTCAGGTTGTTTTAGTCAGAATAAATTATGCCCAGTGCCATTTAAATTTAAATTGGACAATAGACAACACTGCAATAACCAGTGTACATTTTATTTCATCTTTGCGGAATGTGTTTTCTTGAGAGCAGAGAGGAAAGACAGAGAGGGAGCAGAAGAACAGAAGAAGACCCAGGAATCGCCATGGAGCAAACTATTATGTAGTCTTTTCTCAAATCAGGCAGCGACCTTACAGAGAATACCGAGATGAATCAGTCCAACAGGTCAGGGTATGTTGTTTAGTAAAAAGAGGTCAATGGTTATGTCACAATTCCGGAAGAAAAATACTATGATCTTTGTTTAAGACTGCAGTTGATATATTGAAAAAGTGTTTGCCCTATATTTTTGTATGATGTAATGAATACATCACAGATACAAATGGTTTACAAAGATAGAGTTTTGAATCAGAATGTATCATTTGATAAAACATTGTGAAGTAACTTATGTTTTTGCTTTTCCACAGACTGTTTCTGTGGTGGGTTCAGTGGATGGCCCCAGAGGAAGAGGCCAGATGGAAATTGGGTCCCATGACCGCCTGGATGAAGGCGTGTTAAACCAGGAGCTGTCTAATGGGCTCACCAAACATGCAGCAAATGAAGAAAATATCTGTGATGAAGAAGTCAGAAGCGTGGGCAGGGAGCAACACCAGCACAATTACCACGAAGGAGCTGGATGTATTTCCCAGACACCAGGTTGGGTCCCTGAGCATGCTGGGAAGTCAAATCCTGAATCTCAACCAGTGAATGATGTGGATATGGAGGATGCTCGAACCCTGGTGGCGTTTTCTGCTACCATTGGTGCACTGCCACCTTTCAACAACCGTCAACTTTGCCAGACGCCTACAGCTCAGCTGTATGAAAGGTTCAACCAGGAAATGTCTAACGGAGGTGAGGGGGCCAGGCAGAAAGTTGTGGATGGTGAGATGTACCCCCCTGAAGATCTAAACACTCTTCAGGCAGCACTGAGCAAGGCCCGTCATGGCCACAAGCCACCTAACTGTGATTGCGATGGCCCAGATTGCCCTGACTACCTGGAGTGGCTGGAGAAGCAGATCAAAATAGTGGCTAACTCCCAGGATAAAGGGTCCTGTAAGATTCCGGGTGGTCTTCCCCAGCCACATGCACAGCATCGCCATGCCCAACCCCAGCCTCAACAATGTGGAGGTAACCCCTCATGTGTGCAAGACACAAATCCACATCCCCTTGTTAACCAACCTTCTGCTCCTAGACCCTTTGGCCCACCAGCACCTATTCCCTGCTCCCCGAGTGTTCTGTCAATAGCCAAGGAAAGAAATGTTAGCTTGCAAACAGCAATTGCAATTGAGGCTCTAACCCAGTTAGGTGCCACTGACCCACAAACTGTTGTTTCCCCAGGCGTGTCTTCACCTGCAAATCATCATCAGCATCTGCCAACCTCCTACCCGCAGAGTATGCCACAAGTGGTCTCTTCATCACCTGGTCCTCTTTTGTCCTCCTCTGCTATGCCACAGTCCATCCCTCTGGGACATTATCCTCAAAAGGAGCTGCCATGGGATCAGCAGAGACCTCAGTCTCAGGGTGAGGCCCCTGCATCAAGCGTTTTGTCTAGCCCATCTCACTATGCTTCCACATACCCATCCTCAAAGTCCTCAATTGCAAGCATGCACCCCTCGACCCCCAGTCCTAGACCCCAGCAGTGGAACCAGGGCATAACTGGAAGCTGCGAGAAAAGCTCTCCTCGGAACCCATGGATGATGGTGAACAATGATTCGCAGCCTCGTTTTGTGAACCCATCCCAAGGTGGAAGCGACCCAGTGTCCGAGCTAAAGCAGCTCCTCGGAGACACGGGCGCAAAGTACACCAACTCAGCCTTCAAGTTCCAACTCCCTCACCCCAGCTTGCAGGATGGTCGCAAGGCCAGCCTTACTGGGATGCCTCACATTAAGCAGGAGATGGATGCAAAGGAGTACCTGGGCTCAGGGTGTGCAGTCATGGGCCAGGAGGGTTTGGTAAATGGCCAGCAGCAGTTCCAGGGTCAGCAGTTTTCCCCCACCATTAGGCACTCAACTCAGGCAGCACTACAGCAGCACCTTCATCATAAACGTAACCTCTTCTCTAATTCCCCCGGCTTCAATCCATTAGCCCCCATGACTTGTCAGAACCTTCGTAAGTGGTGGCCACAGACTATGCCAGAGGGTCCTGTAACCATCAAACAGGAGCACAAAGAACCCAAAAAGAAAAAGAGCGCCCAGAGTTCTCCTCTTCTCAAGCAGCCAGTGGGTGGGCTTTATGGTCCACTGGGCACACCTCTTCCAAAACCCAAACAGATTGTTATCAAGAAGCATAAACAGAAAGCTTCCCAACCATCTTTCCTCCCACAGAACCAGATTATAGCATCCAAACCCCCCCTCATTTCCCCAGGATGGGCACCATCCCTATCTCCGCTTGCTCCATCTCTACTAGGCATGGAAGCTGGGCTTCCCCCCTCTCAGGTGGCTGAGAGCCACCCAGCTCCAGCTCAGTCTCAGGAATACATTTTGAATGGCAGTAGTGCACCCATCTCTGAAAAAGCTCTTTCTTCTCTTACCCCTGTATCAGTCCCAGCACCATCCACCCAGAAGGTGACAGATTGCTCAGGCCCAGCTGGGTTAAATGATAGCATCCCAACAACCAGTATCACACCTCAAACCTCTACAACACAACAGACTCCTTCTCTGGCTGGCCTCAGTAACCTAGACCCCAAATTCGAAGAGCTTATTCGCCAGTTCGAGGAGGAGTTTGGGGACACCATTTCCTCAGCTCCTGCAACAGAGACACCAGAGAGTGGGCCTGCTCTGCCAGCGGTGACCGAGTCACAACCAAACTCAGGAGAAACCAGACCCGAGTCACCATCCCCAAAGCAGCCAAATAACTGCCCTCCTTTTTCCACAAATAATTCTGAGCCCATGGATGAAGGTGAAAAGGACGTGGCTGAAAGACTGAACAATAAAACGCAATGGCCGTCCGAGGAGCTCTGTCCTATCAAAAAGGAAAGCGAGGAATGTGAGGTGGATGTGAAACCTTCTGGGCAGCCTGTGTCTGTAGCTCAGGATGCATTTCCGGAGCAACAGCACCCCTTCGCCACACCTTTTTCCCCTCCGGCCAAACGTGTAAAGATTGAGTCATCTGGTGGCGTGACGGTGCTCTCCACAACTGCATGTTTGGCTGCAGATCTGAATACTCCCACCAAGGATATCTTTCCCTCCTCCCCTTCACTTAAAGGTTTTCTGGAGTCACCCTTGCGATACTTGGACACTCCCACCAAGAACCTGCTGCATACACCTGGAAAAGATACCCAACCTGATTTTCCCACCTGTGACTGCGTAGGTAAGTGAGAGAATTCGACCCAGCACAATATACTGGAGGGCATGCCCATTAATATTCTCAAACAGAATATTAAAGCACACGATATTACTACAACATTTGAAATTTATATCACACCACCCCATAACCCCTTGCAACTCAACCTAGCATTTTTTTATGCCGTTTGTCATTTTGCCAAAAAAGTGTGATCCGAACTCAGGCCACCCATTATACAATGGCATTGTGCATTTGTCAGTGCATTGCCCACTTGCCTATTGCCGCTGACAACACAATTTTTGTTTAATATAGATTCGCTTTATTACAATATAGACTAAATTGATCATCAGAGTTCCCTTCAGGAAGCCTCAAGTGCTTCTCTTTCAACATATAATTTCTGCATCAGCACATTTCTCAGGGTAGTGTTGGGCCATGTCTGAGAATGCATGCTCTATCAGGGGCCCATGCATTGCATTGCAGCCTGTTCTCTGTGCCTCTTGCAGAGGAACAATAGATTTGAAGAAAGGAGCCCATTGTAATTCTCTGGGCCAGTGCAGTGCACTGCCTTCTGTCCATGTTCAGACAGTCGGTACAGTGAGTACAGCTAGTTTCTGCAAAGGAGGCATTCACAATGAAGAGGGTCTGCTCATATATCATATGATATACTGTGGTCAGATATCAAAGAAGGGAGGGAATAGGGAGGACAGGGTGAGAAGAAATGGACTGCAACCTTTCAGCTTGGGCCTCGTATCTCTTACTGTGTCACTTCAGAGGTTTTGGTTAAGTGTGTGAAATTCGTGTTATACACGTGATATATAAATATCAATATTCTTCAGCATAATTGAAGAAAGTGCGCTTTTACGGATAGTAAACTGTGCCTGAACACTTGTTGAAGCTTGACTGTTGCTAAGAGCAAAGGACAATAGAAGGGAGGTTTCCATAGTGAATCCTTATAGCACTCTGTCAACACCACAGGGAACACCCAGTGTAATTTGATACTCGCAAACACACTCAAACCTGCCCCTAATGTAGTACTTTCAGTATTATACCATGTTAGAATATTTTTAGAATAGATTTTCTCTTTTTTTCTGCCATATTTTCTGCTTCACTATGTAAAGCACTCCGTTTTTCCCATGCAGTTAGCTATTGGTGCATCTGTTGTTGATGTTTTACTCTGCTGAGTAGGCAGGTAGTAAGCAGCCACTAGATGTTTTCCTTCTCACAAACACTTTTTTTTGTAAGACTTACGTAGGACGTTCCCACAGATCATTTCCTGACTTCAGTCACGCCTTTATCCCTTCATACACCCTGAGTGGAATGTGACCTTAGATTGCCTTTTTCCCAGACAAGCTCTCTGTCCCGTTCTCTGTCTTGCTCACCCACACACGACTGACTCATACTATCATTCTAATGGCATTACACATTAGCGGTCTAAACTGTTAATATCATTTGGATTGTTAACCTTTATTGTACAAGCGTGTGTCCATGCTATAACCTGCTTTCACTGTCTGTCTCCCATAGATCAAGTCCTGGAAAAGGATGAGGGTCCATATTACAATCATTTGGGATCTGGGCGAGACATTGCTTCGGTCAGACAATTGATGGAAGAGAGGTGAGAGGCACTGTTATTGGTTTACATAACATTACATAATGTCACCTTCTTCACAGGTCTCACTGTAGGCAAACACAACCTGCAGGGCCACGTGGGATCCCACTTTAAAATCAAGATTGCATTAAGCCAGACAGGAAAATCACAAAAACTAAAGTATGTTGCTATTGGATTCTTACTGGATCTACTATTAGCAATCAGGAGAACTCAAGTGAAAATCCATTTATAGATTTTCTACTGTTCTAAACTTCAAAAACCACAGAGGACTACTACTGCCCCCACGTCATTTGCTTTACGAGTTCCCCAGCGACCCTGTCATTGTTCTGCCAGAGTTGTTTGGAAGCTCCGGCAGTTGGATCCTGGCAACAGATTCTAAACCAGCTGAGGATAAGCATCTCTCTTTTCTGCCATTTGCTCTCCTTTCACCCCCTCCTCCATCCTTCCTTCTCTATGATCTTGTCCCCAGGGAATCCCTGACCCAGAATCCAACAGGAGTAACAGGAAATATCGGCATCAGCAGATCCACACAGGGGAGAGACAGGGAGACAGGCAGGCAACGAATAACAGAGCAAGAGAGAAAGAATTTTGAGGAAATTAAAAAAGTAGGAGGTGAAGTGATGAAAAGGGTGGGGTTTATATTAAAACTTTAAGTAATGAGTATACTGTAGATTTTGCAATTACATAGATGGATGCATTAGTGACCTTGGACCACAACAGGGTCCACGTTGAATAGAAATGCTTTCTGTTGATGGAAGATTTGTTAGGAGAGGATAATATTTGTCCGAGGATCTGGAATCTGAGGATGCAAAAGAAATGGAGAAAAAAAACCTTAAAAGTTGTCCAAATTAAGTTCTCAACAATGCATATTACTAATCAAAAATTACGTTTTATTACATAAATGTAATTACAGTAGGGAATACAAAATATCGGTATGGAACACAGTCTTTACTTAATATCATAATGATTTTTAGCATAAAAGAAAAATAAGAATACAGCGATAATTTTGACTCCTACAAAGTTGCCACAAATATATCTGTCACATTTGCTAAAAATGTATATACTGTAAACAAAGTAAATTTACCACATATCAGAGTACTTGACATGTTCACTGAGGTCTGAAATCTTTATTTACTAATAATTTAAGGGTCCTGTAGAGGAATATGAAAAGCTCCACAGGGTGTTTGCCCCCTTTCCACTTTGTTGACCCATTTGGGCAGAGTATCTCCACCTTTGCTGACCTCTGGTACACTTGTCCACTCTTGTTGCTTTATTTGAGAGCTGATTGAGGGCGTAGAGTCTGTATTTCTATAGAGCGAGTCATCTCCTCTGAGATAAGGGGGAGCTGGTGGGTAGAGGAAGAACCTTGCCTTTGTTTGTCTGTCAGACAGTGACTATAGCCTCCTTAAGCCTAAGCCTGACCCTTTTGTGGCCTTTGACCTCAAAGCCCACCCCTGCGGATCTTTGAAACTTCTCTTTCTAAAACAGTATTTATATTTTAGCACATACTGCTGTCATGCTTGTGTGCGTAGAATTTCTTTTGAGGATACAAACAGTTGTTGACTCGGAATGTGCATGATCATATACACAAAGGTTAAAAGGATACTAGGCCTATAAGACAGTTTTCAACAACCTTTTCATTTTCAATTATGCTATATACTATATTATTTTACCATTAGAGTATATACCAGGGTTTCTCGAATCTTACCCTGGAGGTCCAATGCACTGCAGCCTTTAGCTCCAACCCTGATAAACTCACCTGCCTGTGATTGTCCAATGATCCTTAAAACACTGATTAACATGCTCAGGTGGATTTGATTGGGGTTAGAGCTAGACTCTGCAGTGCATTGGACCTAAAGGGTAAGATTGGAGAAACCCTGGTATATACTATAACAGATTATAGTTGCATTAATTTAATTAAATGATGTAATTTCATTAGGTGTAACTTCCCAAACATTAGGACTGAGTATCACAAACTGCTTCAATATATTACATTCAGCATGTTACGTGTGAAACTGTTAAATACAAGAGAAAAAGAAATAGAGAATAAAAGGAAATGCAAATATAAGCAAATTGGTACAACGGCGTTTTGTAGGGATGTAACGGTATCAAAATTTCACGGTACGGTAATACCTCGGTATGAATGGCACGGTACGGTATTTATTGAA
>JAUMHR010000049.1:229191-241742 GCA_032361145.1 Enteromius fasciolatus | reverse complement strand
GACCGCAAAGAATGATGGGCACGCTTGGGCTGATGGGAATTGTAGTTCCCGCTACCTCCCGTTCACTCCATTCGCCTGAGCAAACTTTTCTCAGAAGACCTATCATTTTATCGAGTCATGCGACCACGGTAATATCGAAAAAATGTGATATTGCGGTACGACGGTATTTACAATACCGTTACATCGTTTTGAGATCCCAATATCTCTGGAAGTAGACAAGGCAGGGCCTTATAAAGGTGGATACCAAAGGAAATGTTTGTTTAGAACCACAATACAAAAGAATATTGAGGTATTGTTAATACTTCTTGAGTTGTAGGCATGCACACTTTGGGGGGAAAAACTCTGGAAGTGTCATAATAATAATAAAATACATCAAGAATTGCTCAATACAAAAGATTTTAAGAATTAAACAAAACAAACTCTGTGTAAACATAACATAATGATGCAGCCATCTTTCTAACGTTATTATTGCAGTTACTGTTAGAGTTATTATACTAAAGTTAAATTACCCTGTAATTTGGCTATAACTCTCAGGGGAAAAATATTCTCCCATGACATTTAGTATTTTGGCTTTCCCATTCATTTCTGTTTTTCTTTTTACCCAAATAAAACTGCTAAAAATGTAAAATTTGACACAGATTGTCAAAAATCCTTGTCTAAATCCTTGATTTAGATGTCTGCATGCATGCACCCAAATCTGCAGTAATTATGAAGTTTCTTAAATGTGTCCTCATTAAGATTGAGGTGGGTTGTTATTGGTTGTCACTCATGTCTGTGCGTTTGTTATGACAGGTATGGGGAGAAGGGCGAAGCCATTCGTATTGAGAAGGTGGTTTACACAGGGAAAGAAGGAAAGAGCTCTCAGGGATGTCCTATCGCTAAGTGGGTAAGTGTGCAAAATAAACATTTCTAAAGCATTGGGTTACCTGAATGATTGGGAGATTAGTCTAGATGAATTATTGTGGATCACCTGAGCCAACACCTGAAATACTGACTGTCTGTCTCTCTGTAGGTGATTCGTCGCAGCAGTGAGAAGGAGAAATTATTATGTGTTGTGAAGCAACGGCCTGGGCACCACTGTGACAATACTGTTATTGTTGTGGTCATCCTGTGCTGGGATGGCGTTCCCCGTGCTTTGGGAGATAAACTCTACAAAGAAGTAACAGAAACCCTTATCAAATTCGGCAACCCCACCAGCCGTCGCTGTGGACTCAATGACGAGTGAGTTTCGAACACAACTGACTGGTTTTTGACTCGTATGTTTGAAGTGTTATGTTGATAAAGATGTTGGACTTAATTTGAGTCTGAAATATCCAAGCATTGACCTAAACTTGGTTTCTTTTGATTTATTGTGCGTTACAAACAGGTTGCATTTTTTTTTAAAGTTTTGAAAGTCATCGAAATTATAATTTGTGCAAGTGACATTTTCGACTAAAGCTCTTGCTTCTTCTATTTTATGTTTAATCCCACTTTATGTAATAATACATGTTCCCTATTTGTATCTTTCATAAGACTTATGAAAGTTACCAGTGCTTGTAGCTAATGTATTTTTCTCACAAAGAATGATATAAAAAAAATACTTCAAAGGATGTCGTCTATTGTAATAAATTAACGGTGGATGTCTTTTGCAGTCGAACCTGTGCATGCCAAGGGAAGGACACAGAAACCTGTGGAGCTTCCTTCTCTTTTGGCTGCTCCTGGAGCATGTACTTCAATGGATGCAAGTATGCTCGAAGCAAAACCCCACGCAAATTTAGACTGCATGGAGAGCACCCCGAAGAGGTTAGTTGCGCTTAAAAAGTGTGCTTGTTTTTACAAGGATGAATTTAAGTCACTATTAGTGAGTACATTTCAAACCCTGGCTGTGTGAATAATAGCCCTTCGTGATATCCCATGTCAACACGTTTGATATTTTGTTTTTGTACAGGAGGAAAATCTCAGGGATAACTTCCAAAACTTGGCCACACATGTGGCCCCTGTGTATAAGAGACTGGCTCCCCAGGCCTACAGTAACCAGGTTTGTTTTATTAGAGATGTCACACTACACTGAATACTACACAGTTTAGACCATACGTTAACATTTAACCAAATTAACATTTACTTTAACATCTGGTTATTGTGGACCAACACCACCAAACCTACAAGGTGTTTCAAGAAGTTTTTGGTTTCAAAATGTAAAAAACTTTATTTGTTTAAAGTGTTGCGCTATCAGGAAGCCTCACAGAAACTAAATTAACCATTTTTGTTTATCTGAAATAGTTATATGATTTTTCTGTGTTATCCAGTGTTTAAATGAGAAGATCGCTTCAGATTGTCGGTTGGGTTTGAAGGAAGGACGGCCATTTTCAGGAGTCACTGCGTGCATGGATTTCTGTGCCCATGCTCACAAAGACCAGCATAACCTCCACAATGGCTGCACTGTGGTATGTTGATTGTCATGTATGAAAATATATATTTGTGTAAACAGTGTGTGTAGGTTAGCCTTTTGCATTAGTCTATACTTTCATTTAAGCGAATGAATGCTCTCCAGGGATGTACTGTGGTGACTGCCGAAGGGACTACTAGTGTACATTGTAAAATGTTCAAAATGAAACTGTAAACTTATCAAATATAGATTTGCTGCTTTAAATTCTACATTTTGTGAGAGCGAGATGGATTATAATTGAGTGTCAATGTTTTTATCATTAATCAGCCAGAATTTTTTAATTCTGAAAGTGATTTCAGTGATAGCATTTCTCTGCTGTTGTGTGGACTCTTTGATATTGACAATGACTTTTAGTACTATATCTTTGTAGTTATTGTCTTTGGTGTGAACAGGCCTTGAGACTTCCTTTTTTTTTTTTTTTTTACTTTCAGGTGTGCACTCTTACGAAAGAGGACAATCGCAGGGTGGGCACAATCCCAGAAGACGAGCAGCTGCATGTGCTTCCGCTCTACAAGATCTCTTCAACCGATGAATTTGGAAGCGAGGAGAACCAGCGTCTCAAAATGCAGACAGGAGCCATCCAGGTGCTCTCTAACTTCCGTCGTCAGGTTCGTAAACTTCCAGAACCCGCTAAATCTTGCCGGCAGCGTCGGTTGGAGGCCAAAAAGGCTGCTTCAGAGAAGAAGAACAGGAAACTGCAACTTACAGAAACCCCAGAGAAGACAATAAAGATGGAGATGCACCACATGGAGTCACCCCACCCTCAGCAAGGCAATAAAGGTCAGTGGTGAAATATAAGTTTGTTTTAATTTGGCTGAAGTTGGAAATATTTTAGAGATGTCCTATTTGGACTTTGAATGTCGTTCTTTGCAGTGGTGGCAAAAATTGTTAGAACACTTGGCGTATTTTAAAGTTTTTGGCCATTACATTAACTATAAAATAAACAATTGCAAGAACTATCTGCGATGGAAGTGTTCTGTTGGAACATTTAAAGTGATGGACCGGCCTTCTCAATGTCGAGACCTCAGCCCCATCGAGCAAGTTTGGGGTGATTTAGAAAATAATCTGGACGGATCTATTGTAAATTCAAGGGAAATCCTTTGGCTTGAGTTGCAGAAGGCATGGGATAACATTGGTGTTGAAGTTCTCAGGAAATACATCGACTATGCCAGAGAGATGGGCTGCTGTAAACCAAATATTAAAGTTAAAAGGGGATAATAACAGCATGACTCACTTCATCTGGTATTTGTTGTGCTCCGAACAACTATCTGCATGTTTCATGAACATTATGAAATTAAATCATGTTTTGGAGGCAAACAAGTTCATATTTTCATATCTTTCTGGTCTCTTTTAACTGAGCAACTATAAAATACAAATTTACTAATAATTTTTTCTTGTTTTTCTGTTATCTAGCTATTCCAAAACAGGAGGTGAAACCAACCATTAAAAAAGAGCCTGTCGGTCGCTTCCAGCCCTTCAATGGAGCCATAAGTGGCTACCCAGCACTAGGGAACGGCAAGACACCCTCTGATCCCTGCAGCATGAACAGTTCATTCCCTTACCCTGGTAACTATGCAAGAGGTCACATCCCTACCAACGGCCAACCTCCTGCGCAGAGCCCCATCAATGGCTTTCACCACAACCTCCAAGAGATACGCTATGGTTATTACAACTACCCTGCCAGTGCACTTTTCCCTCCTGAGCTCTTGGGATATGATAATGGAGCCTGGCCCAAAGCTGGAGAAGCCTCTGCCGCACCATTTGACCAGAAGCCAGATGTTCAGTGTCTCCAAGCCAAGCTGGCACAGGCCTATCCCAGCCGCCCACAGCAACAAATGGCTGATGCATCCATTCAAGGGTTCCCACACCCTTCCGAGGTTTCCCAGTCTCCTGTTCCACCCAGTCGTACTCCATCCCTGGAGCAGACGCACCGCTCTATGCCCATCATCAAGCAAGAGCCCATGGATGTGCCACTGTATGATGGCAGATTGGATGGGCAAGCCCAAAGCTGCCCATCCACTCCCAGTACTACACCGAAACCCGAAGGATGGCCTGGACACAAACCAAACGGTAGCCTTATCCCTAAAGGCTGGGATGGAAATATCAGACCAGGTCCGACCAATTCGCCTTTCACTCCGGACAAGCAGAGGCTCCACCAGCAACACGGACACCCTCAGTATCTTCAGCAGCAACAGTGGAATTCCTATTCCTGCCCTAACACTCCAATACCTTCCCATTCCCCATCTCCGTCCCCATCCCTGAAAGCAGGTCCATCACCTGCACCTTCTCCACACCCGTCCACCCCCAGACAATGGGGTAGCCCTGTACCTAGTCCCCAACCTAAAGCATGGGGTCCTTATGGACCCATAGGTTACGGCGCTGGTGGCATAAGGCAAGGCAGTCCTGCTGGTGCTTTCCCCGATAAAATGCTCTCCCAAGCAGGTGAGAATTGTGGCTCTGCACCTTTGGGACTCCAGGAGAAAGCCTGGAAATCTGTTGGCGGCTCGGCAGCAGGAAACACACCGTCTCCAGCTCCCGAGGGACGCTTGTTTCCAGACGCTCTACAAAAGTCAGATAATCAGGCGTGCTGGGACAGCGAGGCAGAGACCCAGAGCGAACGTGAGGAAGACGTGTGGTCAGACAGCGAACACAACTTCTTGGATCCCAACATCGGCGGAGTAGCAGTGGCCCCCGCTCATGGCTCGATCCTGATCGAATGCGCCCGGCGGGAGCTACATGCCACTACACCGCTCAAAAGGCCTGACCGCTCACACCCGAGCCGCATATCCCTGGTCTTCTACCAGCACAAGAACCTCAACCAGCCCTGCCATGGTCTGGCTTTGTGGGAGTCCAAGATGAAACTCCTAGCCGAGCGAGCGCGACAGCGGCAACAAGAAGCAGCTCTTTTGGGTCTCTCACCGGAAGACATTAAGGCCTACGGGAAAAAACGCAAGTGGACGGCTGGATCGGCAAGCCCATCCCCTGGACAAACCAAGGACAGAAGAGACGGTGTGGTGACTCGGATGGCGCCCACACAGCATACCACCACCATGGTCACAGTTTCTCCATACCCATCCACACAACTCACCGGCCCTTACAGTCGATTTGTGTGAACTCTTGCAGACTGTCGCCCCCTGGAGCCAGAGATGGGAAAAGAAATGATAAGGATGATGAATCTGACTCCTTTACCATTTGCTTTCCCTCTTCTAGCTCCAACAGCTCTCTCAGGCCACCACAATGGAGGGAGAATAGAGGACGGGGCACTTTTTTCACTTTTTTTTTCTTTTACCTCAAATTTTGGCAGCAGTTTGGGCACTCCCCAAACGGACATGCTGTCTATGGTGCTCTTGCTCTCTCCAACGTTGGAGGGATTTCCATAGCTACCCCTCCTTAAGTGAATTTGATGATCTAATTATTACTGCTCTATTATCAATATTATTACAATTGCTATTGTTACTGTCAACGTTGATATTACAGGTATTGTTATTATTATATTATGAAGATAACTATTTTTTATTTTAATGTTATTGGTTTTTCATCATTGTTATTAATATTATGATTTTGGGTTTTTTTGCCCTCTTTGCCTAAGAGGAACCTCCTTTCTTCATTCTCGCTTGTTCGTTAGGAACATGAGAACAAGCTAATCAGCATTTTAGTTGCGCTTCTCGCCTCCCACCCCCACCAGCCTCTCTATATTAAAGAAGCGCCTTCACATCATTGCAAGTCACATTTCTGTGGCTGCATTAAGGCATCTTTGTGCTAGTCACTGAACACGTGACCAAGAAAGAGAGGACCAGACACCAGCTTGGGCCTTTCTGTTCGGTGCCACTGAAGAAATCTGTAAAGTTTCTCATCCCTTCAAATGGTGCTTCTTTTCTGTCTCAAGTGTCTCTAGGTTTGCCCTCACGATATGGAGGCAGGTGCTGGACCGGGGTGCTCTTTAGCAGCAGATGTCAGTCATGTATACAGTCCCGGTAATTGGTTCAGCCTTTCGCCGTGATTCCACCTGATTGGTGCTGACTCATTTGCCTGCAGTTTCATTGGCCATTCTTCACTACCCATTGTGACATTTTTAGACTAAAAGGTGCTGATAGTGCTAGCAAAAATTCACCTTAATCAAACCGCCCTAAAGAGCTGCAGATAACCCACCGAGGGTCTTGAGCATACGATTTCCACGATCCGGACTCAGCTCAAACAGGGAGTTCCAAAATCTTCAGCCAGTTATTATTATTATCTATTCACCCTAGATGGGTTCAAATTGACCGTAGAGTAGAGACTTGCACTGCAAAAAAAAGATTTTTGTCTTGTTTTCCAATATATATATGGAAACGCATGACAAGTAAAACGACAAGATGTCAAACTCATTTTCTAAGATCAAAATGTCCGGTTTTGGCATAAACAAGCAAAAATGTCTACTTATTTTGCATGCTTAGGCAAACACTTAATATATCGAATCATTTTACTTGTCATGTGAATGCATCTTGATTGAAGAACGTTTTACGTATTTCTATTTGAAAACAACAAAAATACTAAGTAAGAAATCGTTTTGCAATGTGCAACTGCAGTAGGTCAGAATTGACTTGAGTAGGAAAAAAATGACTTCTGGCTGCAAAATGTTCATTACGGATGAGTACCTATAGATTTGTAACTGGTTGGTTTTAGACACACAGGGTAAATGCCTAACTTGCCAGGTCTTGTTTTATGTAACACGACTGGCCCTGTGTAAACTGAACACGTCTTCCATGTCCCGATTTATCTGTAGTTACCCATTCGTGATGATGGTGCTGGTTTTATTCAGCGTCGGATATTTTCTTACCCGCTGCTGGTCACACCCACCAGCCTAACGGACAGAGCACATTTCTTGGAGTTGGTGCTACTATGAGCCTTTTACGCTCCTGTAAAGTTGCCCCTCTCGTTACAAGCAGCCCTCTTCTCTCTTTTTGCCCTGAGAGATCACCTGTATCTGGAGATCATGGTGCTGATCGGCAACGCATACGGTGTCAGCTCAGTAGTTTGTGCAAAGTGCATGCATAACTACATAATGCACGTGTGTGTGTGTGTGTGTGTGTGTGTGTGGATTCCTAAACCGGTTAGAATGTATGCGAGTGCCTGTCTGTGAGCTACACACAGAGAGCAATGCAGGGCTGCTGCTGGTTTACACATGCTTGACACTCACAGAGAGGAGAACCTGGTGCTCATGAAGTGGTCCTAAAGCTCTTTACCTCATGTTGTACAGACACTGGTCCCAGTCACAACATGCTACAAACACACACGGGCGCTACAGACTGCAGGCTTGCTGCCTACATCCACATTCGTTCCTACTTTTTTATTCTTATTTATTATACGAAAATGACGATGATTATTGTTATTGTGATTTGCTGTCATTTTATTTTTATGATGATTTCTTTTGTTTGTTTGTTCATTTTAGAGAAATTGTAAATATCGCAGAGAGGATTTTATAAAAGCACTTTTAATCTTGATTTTAATGAGAAAAAAAATAAGAACGGATTATTGACAACTTGAAACCTAGTTTTTGTTTGAATGGAATTTTATCGGGAGGGATAGAAATGTAAATAGTTAAATATTTAGGTAAGATTATTTAACTGGTGAGGGATGATGGCCTAATCATGAATGATTCCAGAATTTTTAGTCTTCTTCAGTTGTCTGTATGTCAAGTCGTCAACACCGGGCCGATGTTGGGTCAGTCTTCTCAAGATACTGCTGTCCTTCCTTTCGTGAGTACTGTACTTACACCGATACCTCTGTATTATCATTGTCACCGGCTTCCTTCCCCCGCATCTACAAACCATAAACTAACAGAGAACAAAGAAACCAACGTGAACGCAGTTCGCAAGATTTCAGGACTCACTTTTTTTTCTTAACGAAAGGGAGTGAAAGTATCACTTTTTACATGAAAAAAAGAAAATTGGCCACAGAAGTGAAAAGAGTGACAGCTTTCAGTTCAAAACTCTCGCTAGATCATGTAATGCTTATTCTAATTATTGTTTATTTGATTAAATGTTGTGTGGGGCGAGTCTTACGGAGCTCTGAGTCTGCACTGACATTATA
The DNA here is from genome assembly GCA_032361145.1 of Enteromius fasciolatus. Taxonomy (NCBI): domain Eukaryota; kingdom Metazoa; phylum Chordata; class Actinopteri; order Cypriniformes; family Cyprinidae; genus Enteromius; species Enteromius fasciolatus. The sequence goes on along the minus strand of JAUMHR010000049.1, from coordinate 233,248 downwards.
TATTATATAATCGTCACTTGTTCTTGGAGATGTGAGACGTAACGCTGAAGCAGTTTTATTCACCCTAAATGGCTTTTGGTGCTACCCAATAGAGTTCACTGTGGAAAACACTGTTGCTACAGTTTTTTGGGCTCTTAAATCGATATGTGAACTAGTTCTGAGAGGAAACCTGCAGTATATGGTGCTGACCGTTTTTAAATCTTTTTACGTAGTTATTTCTGAAACAACATTTCTGATGAGCGTGATTTAAACCAAGCACTCCAACTGATCCAGTTTCCCTTTTTAGCCATCACCCTAAATAACTGAAAAGGTACTTGAAGAGCACGATGGCAGGTAGAGGAACAGGTACTCTCATGCTTTTGATGTGAATAGACTGTTAATTTAATATTCTGGTGCTACCTGAACTGCCCAGAGAAACCTTTTTACCCATCCTGATATTTTATACATTTTGTCATTTTATCGAATATACTCATGCTTTTGTTCTTTACTCACATCTACCTTTGGCCACGGCGTCACACAAACACACACCGACACGACACTCTCACACAAACACACACACACTACTCTGCCCCTCTCTCAGCACTCACTGGTAAAGAGTATCAGTCATGCCCAGTTTAAAACCACAAAACATCGAAAGAGGAAAAAAAAAAGAAAAAAACTGGCAGCTACATTCCTTTATGAGTTAAAGATTGTTCTGGGTTCTATTTTTCATGTTGAGTATGCAGTATGTAAAAAGTGTTATCTTTTGTTTGGTCTCTTTCCTTGTAGCTGTATGGTGTATTATGTGAATACATAGTGTATGTGGGAACAGCCACAATACTGTTTTATGTTCTAAACTAAGAAAAAAAATAATAAAAAAAAAAATTAAGAAACTTTGTGTCAATGGTTATTCATTTACTGAACCTACACGCTGACTTTAATTTTAATTAAGGTTAAGACTAGCATTAACCAGTGTCGGTGTTGATGTGAAATGACTGAAAGCCTTCATTGAATTTTTTTCGGAATAGGTGTATTTCGTTTTAAGCCCACACGATGGCAGCAGAGCTCCATCTATGCGTTTACTCAGCTCCCTCTCTCACTCTCTATACATATTTATCAGTCACCTTTATTAACATAGCTCTGCACATTGTGTCAAAGCACTGAACACTATCACATTTTAGAGTCCGTGATGTATGACAAGATTAAACGCTCAATTTTCAGGAGGGGCAAAAAGTATTTAGTCAGCCACCAATTGTCCAAGTTCTCCCACTTAAAAAGATGAGAGGCAGCGCAGCATTCTTTCTCTTCAGTTGAGTTTTTACCAAAAAGTTGTATTTTGTTTTGATCTGACCATCTGATTCCCATTAACATCCCATTTATCCCCAGTATGCCTCTTTACTCATTTGCACTGATCAAACTGGTACTCTTATTGCGTGTACATATACTTCATATATTCTATTCACTTCTATTGTCTTTTATTCTTTTTTTGTTTTATTACTGTACTTATCTTTTATATTCTACTTCTATTTTGCCATTTTACTTTTTCTTAATTGTTTTTCTTAATGTGTCAGTTTGTTGGGGCAGTCGTGCAATGCATTTCACTTCCTGTCGTACCGTGTATGTATGTGAATGTGACAAATCAAACTTGAATCTGACCATATGACGTTCTCCCGATCCTCTTCTGGATGCTCCAGATGCTCTCCAGCAGACGTCAGACGGGTCTGGACATGTTCTGGTGAAGCAGGATTCGAGTCTCTGGCGGCGGAGTGTGTTTCTGATGGTGGTCTGTTACTTTGGTCCCAGCTGTCTGCAGGTCACTCACTAGCTCCCCCCGGGTGCTTCTGGGAGTGTTGCTCACAGTTCTCGTGGAGCCCCAGATGGAGGGAGATTATCAGTGGTTTGGAGTGTGAGTGTTTGAGGTTGTGGACACGTGTCTTTTATACTGATAACGAGTTCAAACAGACGTCATTAATACAGGTAACGAGTGGAGCACAGAGGAGCTGACTAAAGAACAAGTTACAGGCCTTTGAGAGTACTTATTTTACCCAGGAATTTACAAATGAATTTAAAAATCATGCAATCTGATTTTTTGTCGTAGTTTGTGTCTCATAGTCAAGGTAAAACTCTGATGAAAATTACTGGCCTCTCTCATCTTTTTAAGTGGGAGAACTTGCACAATTGGTGGCTGACTAAATACTTTTTTGCCCCACTGTAGATGTATGTATATATATATATATATATATATATAAACATCAGAATACAGGAACATACAATAATCTCTAAAGAACATACATATACAAACAACCAGAGCATAGTACACATTTGCTTTGTACATAAATGAACATTACCAGGGGGATTGATGATTTTATCATAGTATTTTAAATATGTCAGAAAATTTCTATTGTTTTTTTTTACTAAAGAAATAGAACAATCAAAATGCAAAAACTATTTGAACACAGGAGATGAATTAAGATTTGTGTCAAACCCTGTTTATTTTGACTTTACAGTCAAATAATAAATGAGCTGTTACAATAACAACATAGATGATCAATATCAGTGTTTCTCGGCTGGATGTAGAATTTAGAAGTGTATTTCTTTTATTATTAATACAGTATTTAAAAGGAATTTTCCAAGCTCCGTTTTCTTCATTATAGAGTTAGAAAATAATTCCCTCTAGGGGAATTTCATGAGCAGGCGACATTTAAAGTGAATCAAAACCTTTCTTTAAACCTAAAACCAAAATGCATTCTTGTCCTGGGACATTCAAACGATGTTGAGTAATTATTTATTACTAAGTGAAGCGTACTCATTACTCAGCTAAAAATAATATATGATCTCTTTCTTTTGTAAAATAATTAGAAAATTAGAATATATTAAATATTCACACTCCTTAAATGTTTTCATTTGATTTCTTTTTTTCTCTAATGATTTGCACAATAATCTTTATTTTAAAACTAGTGTGTACTATAAAGTAAAGGTAAAGGTTCATGTGAACTCCTGCTGGACACCTTTATGTCAAATATATAGAGAACAAAACATTATTAATAGTATATATTACAGACATATATCTAACTAAACTGTGGTTAATTCTAAATCAAAACTTTTTGCAGAAATGAGTGGCATTGCTCAGAATGAGTGTGTGTGAACATGTCTGTATAAAGTGTGCAATGTTACACACAACATCTGAAGATGAACAGTCTAACCAAGGCTGCAGGGAAGAATGCTTTTATTGTACAAGTGCTGTCGTTTTCCACTTGGTGCAGATTCTTTGAATTGGACCCTGTCCATGAAACCGTTTATCTGGATACATTTCCCTCTGGAGAGTAAAGCTGGCGTGTTATAAGTAACATAGTTATCAGTTGTTTAGCAGCTTCTGATTCAATTTGAATACTTTAAAACATATGAATACATTTACGCTTTACTGACGTCACAGAAAGTGAGAGCAATAGAAGGTCAGTGGAGTTTATGTTCGTTTAGTGAATAGGTTTCTGTGAAAACGTTCTAATATTTATGAGCTGAGGTCATCTATATAAATGCGCTTGCTGTCATTAACTAGGTAAATGCAATAACTCGGATGCTTTACATCATTTTCATTTGCTAGCTTATTGAGTCTTCAACTAGACAACATCGTTTTATATCCTGTATCACACGATAAATCTCCATGACATCCACCTTTCATACAGTATATGGTATATTTCTGTGATGTACAGAACAGGAAGACCGATTGCAGTAACATGCATACTAATACACCAATTTGTGAAAATGTTCCCATCTGGTTTAAATAATTGGTTCTCAAGTGCACTGTAAAGGTTTAATGTGTGTTTCCATATATATTCACTCTTAGTTATATTGCACCCATTTGCTAAAATCATTTAAGTTAATATTTTTTCCCTCATTAATTTACACACAGCACCCCATATTGACAGAAAAACACAGAATTGTTGACATTTTTGCAGATTTAATAAAAAAGAAGGATTGAAATATCATTGACACTCATATATTCAGGTGCTGTCCATTTCTTCTGATCATCCTCGAGATGGTTCTACACCTTCATTTGAGTCCAGCTGTGTTTGATTAT
>JAUMHR010000049.1:108060-121230 GCA_032361145.1 Enteromius fasciolatus | reverse complement strand
TTTTTTTTTTTCTTTTGCTCCCTCAGATTCCATATTTTCTAATAGTTGTATCTCAGCCAAATATTGTCGTCCTGATGTAACCAGACATCAGTGGAAAAATGTTGTTTGGGGTTATTCAGGGTGCTCCGGGGTCACTATACTTAGATTTCCAAAAATGTTAAAATTTGACATTAATTAAATTATAAGTCGTTTATTTTCTTTTCTTTTTTTTAAATAAGTGCTTTTCTTAAAAGAGGATTCATTGTAATATCAGAGAAGCACCAGCAGGTGGCGCCAGCGGCCTCGTCTTCAACCCGCAGCTGCATCACCATCATCATCATCCTCCTGCAGCAGGGAAAAACATCCAGAATAAAGCATCTGCGATCCTTTCAAATCCACGCCATTCTCTTCTCCGAGCCTGCAGACGTTCGTGCAGCTGTCGTGGGTCTGAGCCGAGCAGTGTTTGTCTGCAGCGGTCGAGCTCAGGCAGCTTCAGCGGGGAGGTGATGAATCCTGCAGGCGTGGTCGTGGGCTGGTCCAGCCTGCCATAAACGTCCAAAATCAGAGGGATGCGGAGGTCTAGGGAAACACAGAGCCGACACAACACCGTGCACAGCGGGAAAACGAGCTTAATTATCGATCGCGAGGGTTTGACACTTTGCGTCGCGTCGCAGATTGACGAGGCTTCTGTGCGCGCGAAGGACAAAGAGGAGAGGATGCTCTAAGGTATGCATCTCTTGCCTCATTTTCCATCACTATCTCACTCAAAAGCTGAGTTTTCCCGAGATGAATGCGTGCATGCACATGGAGGAATTTCAGTGTCTTGTGATGCTGTGATGATATACGAGCGCGAATATCCTATAATAATGATTCATCACACCCTCCCTCAGCATTAAGAGCCCTGGACTAAATGCAGTTAGATTGTGCGAATAGTATGAACATGCATGTAGATGCATGCTGCTGTTTTTAAGCGTGCTGTCTCTTATTATTCACAGGCCCCGAGTCTTGTTTATGTTCACGCGTTACGATCGCTTCTCGTGGAGACTGGAAACATGATTCGTGCACAGTTAAGAGCACGGTTGTGTAGTCGATGGTGTTTTAAGGTTGTGGTGCTGATGCTGCGCGCTCTCGTTGTTGCTAGGCAGCCACGTACAGTACAGGCCCAACAGAACCGACTATAATACTTTATCAATGAACGGCTGTAGAAATGACTCCTTCAACAGTTAAAGCTGCTTTTGTCGCCCTCTGCTCCATCAGCAGTAGAGAGGGTGTTGTTTTCTGTGGAAGGTGGGTGTGACACAAGAACCCTGGAGAGAAAGAGAAGATGCCACGGCCCTCTCTCAGCTCCTGAAATCATCAAACCTCTGCTCAGACCACCATCAGATCACCCCATTTATATTAGACTCCTTTTTAATTACCTTCTTGAGCGTTTAAGGGATATTATGATAATGTATTCATTAAATCCGCCGTGTTTTGATGAGGTTCAGCTGCAGGGGAACAGGATTGAGGGTGATGTGGGGTGTATGATAGACATATGCTCCTCACGTATGGCGCAGAAGCTTGATTTTTGCTTTCTAAAGATGCCTTTAGATCATAGATTGTCCAGAGACTTTTTTTCCCCAAACTCTGATTTAAAATATTTAGTGCCCTCTGAGATGCTGTTCATTTAATATATTTAACCCTTTCACGTGTCCTCTGGAAAAAAGCTGTCATTGGGGCAGCATCTTTATCATTTAGTCACTCCTAAAATGCGCTTATTAGTACCAAGTATATGGATATTAGGATCCAAACGGTAAATATTAAAGCATACTGCCTCAGTGACAGCTTGTTTTGAGGGTGACATCATGACCTGTACGTAAACAACGTATTTCATGTTGTATTTGTTTTAAAATGAGTGAATTAATTTAGCGTTTTTATTATTATAGTACACACCCTAAAGCTCGTGGTCTAAAATATCTGTAAAATACTTAATAAATCAAAAGTCACTTTGGTGCATATGTCAAAATATTCTTAATATTTGCAAAAAAATACATGCGTTTCTGAAGACAATTCATACAAACATCAGCAGCACTTTACAGTTAAAGTGAGTTTAACGCACTGTCATAACTGTATCAGCGTAACTGTACACATGAACAGAAGACAGACGTCTTCCAGAAGGATTTTAGTGATATGTGATAAAAGATATGGGAGAAGTGATATCAAAATACACAGTGGCTTTAATAACCACCAGCTCCCCTCTCAGGAATATAGTGCTTTTTCAAAGGAACACGTTTGTACCTAAAGAGTCCATTTTGGTTCCTTAAAGATACATATTACATACATATTAGAAACTAATAGGTACAAAAGTGTACCTTTTGAAAAGATCCTGCCCCAGTGACGGCTTTACTTCTGAGAGTGTACAGAGACAGAAAGTTGAGAAGTTCTGTTTGAATGATCTTATGTTAAATTAATTTCATCATGGAAACAACGATGGTAACGACCTTGCCTCATAAAACCAGAAATAATGAAACGTATTCCCAAAAAAGTGCACTTTGTGTAAAACCTCTATTTATTATTGGGCGCACACACAGAGCCAGAAAAGAGAGCGATTGAAACTTGCATAGAAATAGCTTTTTTAAATCTGTGTTGAAAATGCATTTATGATATTTATCATATCCACTTTATGAATGCTTTTAAAAGCATGCATGCATTTTTTGAGATCTCAGTGCACTATGCAGAAGAGAACCACACATTAACTTAATTATTAGATCAATCCAGCATCACTTTAACCATTATACATCTCCCGCATACATTCACGCTCGTCCCTCGCTTCCTCCGAGCATTACGGTCTGTCAGGGGTGAAGAAAGCCCTCATCCGGTCAGGAAAGCTCTGTTTCAGACCGATCAATACCTAACAGAGACATGAACATGTCTTTCCTCAGACAGGAAGAGCTGAGAGCATCTTTCAGATCAATCTGAGTCCTGCAGACTGATTCGTTTGGAGCCGCTCGTGTAAAAAGCCGAGCTTGAGACTGATCCAGGCACAGCACAGTTTGGTGTCCGGATCCGAAGGGGCCCTGCTCATTATCGAGTCTCCCCAGAGACAGGAGCTCTTAGCAGGGGCCCCATGAGCACCTGAGCCCTGCGGACCTCCAGACACACACACACACACACAAGGCAGTGTGTGTGTGTGTGTGTCTGTGTATAGAGATAGTGATAGTTAACGTTGGTTAGCAACATTAGTAAACATGATTTAAGAATGCTTTATTAATCTTAGTTCATGTTAATTTCAGCATTTACTAATCCTTTATTAAAATCTCTAGTGCTCATTAACATTAGTTTACATGAATAAACAATCATCAACTGCATTTTCATGAGCTAATCATTTTTATTATGTATAGTGTAATAAATGCATTGTTCATTGTTTGTGTATGTTAGTTCATACATTAATTATTGTAAAATGTTAGCAATTAATGCTTTTGAACTGCAAAATATATTATATTATTATGATATGATCATGTGACACTGAAGACTGGAATGATGCTGAAAACTCAGTCCGATATCTGAAATGAAACAAATATTTGATCTTATGAATAAATGAATGAACTTATAATTACCTCTGCAGATTAAACAAGGATGATAAAGCAGCCCAGTTTAACACCAAAGACAGTGACATCACCTTTAAAGCACAGAAGTTCAGACATGCTTAAATATTATTATTCCACTGCCTTCATCTCATCCAAAGCTGAAGGACCCTTTATTGAACACGCACTATAACTGAGAAATAAAAGCTATTGAGGTGTAATCATCAGTTATTCATCTTCTTCAGGCTGTTTTAGTCCTGAATCTGAAAGACTTCTCTAAATGTAATTTTTTAAATGGAGCACATAAAGAAGTGTTTGGACGGATGACGGTTAGACTCGGGGTGTGGTGAACAGAAACACTTATCTAGCTCTCGCAGGCCTGCCCGTCTCTCTGCCCGTCACTGCATATACACGCGTCTATTCATAATACGTGTCTTTATATGCTCGTGTTATACCCTGCAGCACAGCAGCACAGGGATATCTGTAGAAATACATCACATGATTCACAATTACACATTTGACTTTTATGCCCAAAATCATTATGATATCAGGTAAAGATCATGTTCCATGAAGATATTTTGTACATTTCCTACCATAAATATATCATAACTTAATTTTTGATTAGTAATATGTATTGCTAAGAACTTCATTTGGACAATAAAGGTCATTTTATTAATATTTAGATTTGTTTGCACCCTCAGATTCCAGATTTCCAAATAGTTGTATCTCCTCCATGGTAAGATTAAGATGGTCATTTTCACTGATCTAACTCTTTTCTTAAAGTCACTTCACTACCTGCTGAAGCTCAATTATCTTTTGCAGCACATAATAAATATATAAAATTTAATTATAAAATTTATATTAAAAAGATGCATAAATAAAAACAATTCTTTAAATACATTTTAAATAATATTCTTAGAAAAAATTATAATAATAGTGTAATTTAATAGAAACGAATTATTTTCCAATTAATATTTTTTAATATTATATTTTTAAAGTGCTTATTGGGTATTTATACAAGAAATTATATCAATGTATTTTGGATTTAAGGATGCATCTAAAAGATTTCAACCCTGAAATATAAATCTCCGTGCCCATTGTGACTAGTTTTGTGCTTCAGGGACACATGAAGGGAAAATAAAACTTTTCTGTGATGTCATGTGGATTTTTCATTAGCATAACTCCAGATCATAACTAATTATTTCTCTACTTTTCTTTCTCCCATGCAGTCGTATCGTCTGGTCCTGCTTTGCCTATCTTTTCCTTTCTCTCTGTTGTGTCTCTATCCTCTTCTCGTCCGTCCCACGCTGGGAAGAAGAAGATGAGCAGAAGTCCCACTCCTAAAGGGACTCCGGTCCAGCACAGTCCAGTGGACGGAGAGTGTCTGGAGGGAGAAATGATCCAGTCTCCGCAGCAGTCCACTCCGTCCAGTGGCCTGAAGAAGCGCGTCTCCAGTCTCCTGCAGAGCCCGGTGAGGGATCAAGTGTGCACTAACGAGTGGAGCTGGTAGATCTGTGTGTTTCTCTCCTCGTGGGCTGATCTTCTAGTGTTTCTGCAGCTTTGATTCTGGAAGATTTTTCCCTGTTGATGTTTTCCATCGGGGTTCAAGAAACAGTTCAGACCAGCCTCTTCTGAGAGAAATCACAAAATTCACACTCGGAGGAAAAAGAGTTTGGAAGTCTGAACAAAGAGACAAAAATAATGGAAGCAGGATAAATGCATATTAACTTCAATCTATAATAAGCAACATGTTACATAAAACATGCATCTAATATTAAATATAAAATAATTTTATACTGGAGTTATAATAAATGGGTTTTTTTTACTAATATTTTAATGATAATACATAAAGAAAATGTTATTAATTATTGTTATTTAAAATCACTAATATTATTATAATTATTTAAAGAAACCAGCTCAAATCTTAAATTTCATTAAAAAAAAAATGATGCATCATTATAACTTTTTATTAAGAGCTAAATATATAGAAATATAAACAAAAAAACTAAAATCTATTAAAAAAATGTCAGCAGCTTAATTTATATTTAAATTTGTAATTTAAGAATTTTAAATCATTTTATTTTAATATTAGTATTTAAGTATATTAATAACATTTTGTTTAATTGTAATAAATATTAATAAATATTATTATTATGTTTTAAAGAAAATTGCTTGTTTTTCTCAAATATGCATTATATCTTCATTGAAATAATTTGATTTGAAAACATTTGAAAAATATGTTAAAAACTAAATAAAAAGAGGAACAGTAACTACAGTTAAATATAAAATATAAATAATATATAATCAGTTTAAGAGCGTATAGATATTTGTGCTTAATGTTATAATAATTATTTATGACCTAAAGCTGTATATAATTATTCTATGTACAGTTAATCCATAATAAAATATTTACTGTTTGTGTTTTGATGGTTTACAGAGAAACTGTGCTTCCAGGATCCTGCTGTGCTCTGATGGGAAGGATATGATGTGATAAAAGAGAGGTTATAGAAGAGAAGCGGATGCTATAGGCTTTCAGAGGAGGATAGAAGTTCCTTTCGTTCCTCTGTTCTGTCCACCCTTTAGTGTCCTGCCTCCAATCCCTGTGTCCTCTCTCCCCTTCCCCCTCATTAGGTTCCCAAAGATATGATTATCTCCACAGCTCAGATATAATCTGCCCTGAATCACCACAGACAGCTGCAGCTGGAGAGAGAGAGAGAGAGAGAGTGTGTGTGTGTGTGTGTGTGTGTGTGAGAGAGAGAGAGAGAGAGAGAGAGAGGGAGGAGAAAGACAGATAGCGCAGGGAGTTTTTGCTGTTGTCAGTCAGAATGGAGGGAACGTGTTGAATGAAGGACAGAAGTGAGGGTTCTCTGTTGTGGACTGTACTGGAACTGTGTTCTTGGCTTTGTGTTTCTGCTGCATTCATCAGTATGTGGGCAGCTGACCTTACTTTAACTTAAACAACATTTTCTGTATATTACTACAGTGCTTACAAAGTAAGTGTCCTCAAACACTCGAGTTAACTGCAGATCATTACAGATGTATATAGTATATATAAAATTCAATTTGTTAACTACAAATTAGTTTTTAAGGTAAGTGTTTGCAAGCAATTTATTTTAGCTATTTAATACTTCTAAACATAAACAACATTTTATGACTCTTGTATATTATATAAATTGCTTTTTCAAATCTGCAGTTAATTCAGTTTAATGCAAACTATTCATCTTTATTTACAAATTATACATTCTTTACTAACTTGTTTAAAAGGTTAATGCTTTAGTTTTTGTTGCATATATATTTAGACATGAAAGACTGTCATGGTACAGTATGTGTTGATGATCATGTAGAAGAGTAATAGTTCAAAATAAGGCTTTGAAAGAAGACAGCTTTTCTCTGGATTGGAAGCACTGTTTTCTTGGACTACTCTTTACTCTTTAAAACTTTTTTTTAAGAAATAAATAGTGTTATTTAGCAAGGATGCTTTCATTTGATCATAATTAACAGTAAAACGTTTTAAATTGTACACAAAAATATTTCAAATAAACTCTTTTCTAAAAATGTGCTCATTAAAAAAACTCTACAAATGGCAATTTCCACAAACATATTGTGAAGCACAACAAATCAATGTTTGATGAGCAGTGAATCTGTATATTAGAAAGATTTCTGACGGATATTTCACAATTTTAGTGCTTCGTGAAATGTGAAAGAGGCAGTAATGAGAACGCGAGATGCTTTGCTGTGCAGTAGCTGAGCTCAGACTGTGTTGTGTGTGTTTCAGTCTTTCCGAGAGGAGCTGGACGTGTTGATTCAGGAGCAGATGAGTAAAGGAGGAAGCTCCTCTAATCTGTGGGCTCTCAGACAGATCGCAGACTACATGGCCGCTCACGGCTCGCCGGCCTCGCTGCCCGTCTCTCAGTCCAGTACGTAAACAGAGGAGCTCCAGAGATATGTACATGCCATTCTTCCTCTGATCGGTGATTTTCTAACTTGTGAACCAGGCTTCAGTAGAGTTTTCCTTTCTGTTATCGTTCCACGTAACATATGTGTTAGGAGAGCTGAACTATTAAAAAATCTGTAATCTGAGGGAGCAGAAAAATCTAAATTGAGTTCTTAGCAATGCATATTACTAATCAGAAATTAAGTTTTGAAATAATTTTAAAATGTATAATTGTACTGTTGTCTATTTCTACAAATCTACCTGTGCTCTTATGACAGAGACACCGGAGGAGGTTTAGTTTTATTTCTCTTAGCCCGCAGCAGATGAGCGTGTTTTAACACACAGGTGTTGTGTTGGTTTTGTTGCAGCCGTCAGTATGGTGACCCCCATCAACGACCTGCACGGCTGGGACCCGGGCTCCATGGTGAAAGGCGAGAGACTGATGCGCTGCAAACTGGCCAGCGTGCACCGTCTGCTAGACCTGTACGGCTGGACACAGCTGCCCAACACCTGCCTGACGGTCAGAGACTCCTGCTGAACACATGAGCTACATGTAACACAGTACACAGGAAGAACACACTTGTTACGTTCTTTCACAGATTTAAAAAGTAACGGAACGCATTACTTTCCATAAAAGTAACATCATTTAATAACTTAATTTGAACACTTTTATAGGTGATTTTCTCGATATTTAGAATTTTTCCTCCCTCAGATTCCAGATTTTCACATTTTTTTTCTATCTCAAACAAATATTGTCCTCTCCTAACAAACCAGACATCAATGGAGAGATGATTTATTCTACTCAGGAGAATGTTTCTGTGAGGTACCGTGAGCCGTTTGAGATGCATGCGTCTCTTTCTCTCTGCAGATGCGTGTTAGTAAAGAACAGGAACATTTCCTGGTGCTGCCGGACGGTTTGTCCTACGGAGAGGTGACCGCCTCCAATCTGGTGAGACTCTAAAACACACACACAGACCAGACCGGTTCCTCCTCATCAGAGCCTGCAGATGAAGGTCACCGGACTGAAACTGTGTGCACTATCTGCTGATATAACTGAAGTATTCAGCGTGTTCGCGACATATTTTGTGCATTGTTGCAAAATATGCCAGCAGAAATTGTTGCTCATGAAAATATTTCTTGTCTCCATGCTTGTGTTCAAACTGCACAAATCTGAAACACACAAATTTAGCAATGTCATTTTTATACAGAAGTGGCCAAAATAATTACAACACTAGCGTTTGCTTTTGTGTATCGGTAGGAAATACCGGTTCACGTTTCCAAACATTCGTTTTGATATTAACTGTAATAATCCAGTGGTTTTTGTTTGCTTGACACAGATCTGATGGAAATACTAGTGTTCTGATCATTTTAGCCATTACTGTATTTTTTGATGTTTTAACCCTAGAGAAAAGAAATAAATACTTTAATGTATTTGAATTGGATTTATTTCATGCTCAGTGTACTATAAATACATTTTCATGTTTATGTACTTAATGAATGCCGTGCAGTTGTACGTCTAGTGTACTAAACTAATATACTTAAAGTCTGCTAAACTTAGTATGAAATTTTAAATGTTACTTTTTTACCAGGGATATTTAATATTGGAATGATTGAATCAAACACCTGTGGTAATATATTGAAAGATGATGAAGTAGGATGAAGAGTATGCTGTCTCCAGGTGAAGGTGAATATTCTCGGGGAGGTTGTGGAGAAAGGCAGCACGTCTCTGGGAGTGGATCTGTCTGCGTTTGCTCTTCATTCTGCCGTGTATTCGGCTCGACCCGACATCCGCTGCCTTCTGCACCTTCACACTCCAGCCACGGCCGCGGTACACACCTCGATACTCTCTTCACAGATTACTGGATATTTAACAATATTCATATCAAGTTCATCAATAGTTTATTGTTTTTCAGTAGTTGTTTAATATTTACATTTTTATTTTCAATCTACCTATCCATATTTATTTATTTACCAGGTTTGGCAAATGTTATTTTTGTTCATTTTAATGTTAATGTTTTAATGTTTAAATGTTCATTTTATTTTTTTGTATTTTATTGGGTTTTTATGTTTTGATTGTTTTGTTTTTATTTTTGTATCCCAGAGGTTTGTAAAACACATAAATAATTACTTTTTTATTTATTTATGTCACAAGATTTTAAAAAGCATAAGTTGCTCATTCTATTCTATTCTATTCTATTCTATTCTGAAGGCCAAGCTTACATTGTGGAAGCACGATTCTGCCACTGGAAAAAAAAAAATCAGAATTGCAGCTTTATATCTCAGAATTCAGACTTTATAATTCACAATTCTGTAATATAACGTCGCAATTTTGACTTTATAATGGGCTTCTATATTCCACCGATGGCACAAAACACAACAACAATAACAACATCAGCAACAAAAAATATATCTACAATTATTTATTATTATTTTTATTATTATAGATGCATTGGCTCAAATCACTTACAGATTTTAAAGTCTTAAAATGATTTAAGTAGGACTTTTTCCTGCCGTTCATTTATTCTCTCCATCACTGATCAGCTCCTGTAACTAACATTATTAATGTAGGTATCAGCCATGAAATGTGGCCTTCTGCCACTATCCCATGAGGCTTTGCTGGTGGGCGATGTAGCTTATTATGACTATAATGGAGTGATGGAGGACGAAGAGGACAGAGTGGAGCTCCAGAAGAGCCTCGGCCCTACATGCAAGGTCTGATCGTAGATTACGTTTCCTCAGAAGATGACGTGCGTGTTCCTGCAGGGTCTGAATCTAACAGCTGTTGTTCTGCAGGTGCTGGTTTTGAGGAATCATGGCATCGTGGCACTGGGAGAGTCAGTGGAGGAGGCCTTTTACACAATCTACCACATCCAGACCGCCTGTCAAATACAGGTAGACAATAAATAAATAAAACACTATAGCCTTTTTCATGAGGACAAGATATGGAAGAGTAGAGTAGTGGGGCAGTAGGACACGGTAAGGAGAGAGGACATTATAGTTTAGAGAAAAATCTATGTCCTTCAGATTCTTCAGTTTTCCAGCATCTGAATGATCTGCATCAGAAATGTAATGAAGTTAACTTTAAAGAAGTTAATTAATTAGTTAATTAGTAGTTTGTTTTGAGTAGCTGTTCCTGAGCTGCACTGCTGTGCTGGTGTTGTAGGTGGCAGCACTGTGCAGCGCTGGAGGAGAACAGAACCTGATCCTTCTGGACCGGAGCATTCATCGACCCGTCTCCACCGGCACCGTGGGCTGGGCCGGGACCACCTTCGGCCCCATGCACAAGAGCAGGCTGGGAGAACACGAGTTTGAAGCTTTGATGAGGACGCTCGACAACCTGGTGAGTCTACAACAAAACCAGTCCTGAGGGTCAGTGTGTTCATACTGAGATTTATATTAATAAATACACTTTGATGCATTGATGTATGGTTTGTTAGGATCGGACGATATTTGGCTGAGAATAGAGTTGAGTATTGATTGAATTGTATCAGTTCTCTTTCTTATCATTTCACCAGTTTTGATGTCAAACATTTAGTTCAAATATCAATAAATATAATATTGTGTGAAAAGTAGTGCTGCATGATTCTGTCTATATTAAGGCTTTTTTAATGTATGTCAGAATTCTGGAGAAAAAAAGACTAAACACAATCTGAATTCATGAATGGAATGATTCAGTTGTTTTTGAATGTTTTTGAATGAATCTTTTGAATGAATGATTCAAAGATAAATTCCCAATGATTCCCAACCCTAGCCGAGATACAGCTATTAGAGAATCTGAGGGTGTAATACAGTGAAAATTGCTGTTAAAGTTGACCAAATGAACCTTTTCAGCAATGCATATAACAAATCCAAAATTTTAGTTGAAGTAGGAACATGATCTTAATATCCTAATGATTTTTGTCATAAAAGAGAAATGTATGGTTTTGACTCCTACGGTGTGTTGTTGTGTATTTCTACAGATATACAGAGTCACATATAGCTTGTTGTTTTTATCACTGTTAGACTTGTGTTGAAGATCTGACGATGTTGTTTAGGGTTACCGTACGGGTTACGCCTACCGTTTCCCCGTGCTGCTGGAGCGCTCCAGAACCAAGAGAGAGGTGGAGGTTCCTGCCACCGTCACCTCCTTCTCCTTTCACGAGGACGGAGTTCAGCCTCACCCTCGTTTCCATCCTCACGCCCAGAGACAGCAGCAGAAGACCCGGTGGCTGAACACCCCGAACCTCTATCAGAAGGTCAGCCAGGACCAGGCCAGCCCTGGACACCGCACTACGGTGAGGGATGAAGTATACTTCATCGAACTTCAGCATCCGAAGCGGCTGATGTGGTGCTTTTGGACTATGACAGCAGGCTATTTCATAATTAGTGGGTTTTAGATTATTACATTTTCAATGATGAGATATTAATAGCACCGACCACTAAATTCTGTCATCATTTACTCACCCTGGAGTAGATCCAAACCTGTATGAATTTCTTCGTTCTGCCGAACATAAAGGAAGATATTAAAAATTATAAAATGTCATCACAGATGTTTGTTTCTTCATCAGATCTGGAGAAATGTGTCTCTGCAATGGATGTGAATGGGTGCCATCAGAATCAGGATCCAAACAGCTGATAAAAACATTAGAATAATCTACAGCACTCCAGCTTCTGTCTTCTCCAAGACTGATGGAGTGCTGTGGATTATTGTGATGTTTTTATCAGCTGTGTCTTTCTGACGACATCCATTACTGAGACACTGATGCAGAGACGCATGACTCCTGATCTCGAAAGGCCCGAGGGTGATGAGGTTTTCAGCAGACGTGAACTCGGATCCTAATAAGGACCTGGCCTTGTGGTGGTGTGTTTTGCAAAAGCATTGGTCAGATTTCCTTCAGAAAATGTAAGGCAGTGGTTTGCTCGGTATGATGTGTTTTTGAATGACTAGCCTGTGAGCGTGTTGCAGTTCAGAAAATAGACTTGCTGTGAATCACAGGGTATTACTGCTGGAGTAATGGTGTACAGCGAGAGCACTACGCTTTCGTCTTCTGCCATCTTCCACCCACCTCCCTTTCTCCTTCTCTGCAATGCAGGGGAGATGTTTTATTGTCATGAAACTCACTGCGGCGCTCGCACTGCCCTCTACTGGCTGTAGATCTGCTGCTATCATGTTTCTCCTGAATCGCCTGCTTTTTCTCAGCCTTCCGAGTGTCTTCTGGGAATGTTTAACATGCGTTTGGTCAAGCGGCTGATTCTTTCTGTATTGATTTCTTCTCTTTTAGTGGCTGAAGGCCGAGGAGATCACGCAGGGCAGTGGACAGTCCATTAAGATAGAGAATCCTAACCAGTTTGTCCCTCTGTTCACCAACCCACAGGAGGTGCTCGAGACTAGAAATAAGGTATGGGAAGCTTTTGGGTGTTACCTGCTAATTTTACTCGTGTAAAAACTGAAATCAGGGCATTAAAATAAATGCACCCTGCTGATTAAACACATAAAAAAAATTACTTTCATATATTTTTACATTTTTATTGTTTTAATATTTAGTCATAATTCAGTCTTAAGTGCTGTTTCATATTTTTGTGAAAACCATGATGCATCAACAGTTATTCAAAATAGATGTTTTGCAAAATTAGTGCTGTCAAATGATTAATCACATCCAAAATAAAAGTCTTTATTTACATAATATATGTGTTTATGCTGTGTTTATTTATTAT
>JAUMHR010000049.1:25173-45854 GCA_032361145.1 Enteromius fasciolatus | reverse complement strand
CTTTAGGACTAATTGCTTGCTGTTTTCCCCACCTGTAAGTCGCTTTGGATAAAAGCGTCTGCTAAATGAATAAATGTTAAATGTAAATGTAAATGTAAATAATGAAATAATGTAAATGCATACAGTAAATCATACAATACAATAAATGCATACAATAAATCCTGTGATTTCTATAATTAAATGTAGCTTAAACAGTATAGCAAGATAATGAAAATAAAAAAAAGTCCAATAGAAACAACTGAGATGCAATTGAAAAATCAACGTGGAAGTCTCTAGCACTACTGTTTGAACAGAAGCAGGGTCTGATTCAGTCTCTTTGGCCCGGCGTGCTTTGCTTCTGAACAGAACTTGACAGGCTGTATGACAGGAACAGTGTAACTTTACTACACAAGTCTGCAGTCATCCGAGCCAGTGTGTGGATAGAGTGAGAAAAAAGGAAGCGAGTGTGTTCTGTTGAACATGTCACATGCATTGAGGTATGCTGGCACATTATGTGAAAAGATACAAGCAAGCAAAGCTTTTCATCCTGAAAGCACACTTACTGAATATCAAACAGCACACGACAACAATTGCTAATTCTTAAACATGGTGTTTCAGCTCTTAATAAACATTCAAAGCGAAAGACTAAAGCAAACTGCGTTAAACTATAAAACCCAAACGAGCCGGCTGCAATTGTATAGATCACATTAAACAGAGCAGGCTGGGTAAGGGGGCTCAGGGGGGCTTTTCAGCCTCGATAAAGACTCGCCAACACCCTCCAAACAAAAAGACCACCCAAAGCAAGCCATGGCACAAGACAAATGAACCTCTCTAGAAGCTCTGCATCATAGAAAAATAGATCCAATTACAGATATACACTAAATAATTCAATCATCTGTTCTCGGGAGACTTTTTTCTTTTTTTTTTTCTCATTGCGTCGTGCACCGCTTGTTTCCAGGTATTCAAAGAATCTGGTCTTGGGAAAAATATATATATTTGAGCCTGGAGCACAGAAGCAGTCATAAGTAGCACATTGTAGCAATAGACAACAATACATTGCACTAAACAAAATTATACATTTTTCATGTAGGATATTATCATAAATCATTAGGATATTAGGATATTAAGTTAAGATCATGTTATATACAGATATTAAGTCAATTTCCCACTGTAAATATATATGAAAACGTATAGTAATATTCAATATTTGAATAGTAATATGCATTGCTAAGAACTTCATCTGGACAACTTTGTGATGGGGATTGTTCTCAATATTTAGATTTTTTTTCACCCTCAGATTCCAGATTTTCTAGGCCAAATATTGCCATATCCTAACAAACCATACATCAATGGAAAGCTTATTTATTCAGCTTTCCGATGTTGCATAAATTTAAATTTTAAAAACTCTTATGACTGGTTTTGTGCTCCAGGGTCACATATGGGGAGGAACAGAAACAGTATTCAGATCCGAATGATTTGGAGAGGTGCAGAAAAGAACAATTTGTGTGTGAACAGTATTTATAACACCACAAAACAAGAAGAATCATTAACATGAGCATCTGAGTATAAATAAATAATAAAATAATGAGAATATTCTATTAGACAAATAGAAGAGGATAAATCTGCTTGTCGGCAAATTAAAATTAAATGACTTAAAGCTAAAAGGATAATGTCATTATCTTTTCTATGAAATATTTCATTAAAATTAACACTTTATAGTAAGTCTCTACATAATTCCAAATAAAATCTACCAATTTAAAGATTATAAAGAAAACTCTATGTTAAGAAAAACATGGACACGTCCTAATGCAGCAAGAACACGTAGAAGAACTTTTGATGGAAAAGGGACATTGGCTTTTTGCTTATGCATTAATACAAGTGCGCAAAATTATGAATTATTTTATGAGAGATGCAAATGGGACCTACTTAATAGAAAGGTTTTTTCAATGGAAATTGTCCATATTCACCATCCTGGGAGAATGTCTTACAAGAAAAGTCCCTGCACCAGTTAGATACAGTGAAAACAAACATAATACACTAAATAATGAACTAAAGTTGGGTTTAGATGCAGATTTCCCCTCCCCTTCGTGTGTTTCACTATAACCTGATACGCTTTCAGACGTGGCACGTCGCTGTATAACTCATACCAATGGAAGCAGGGCTTTGGTCTGAGAATGTCATGATCTCTTCTAGCTTCATGCTGAAAACAGGACCCAGCTGCTGTCTTCAGCCTTAGTTTCTCTTCTCCACAAACACACAGCAATCCACCATAAGTTCTTTATGATTGTCAGAAACAGGTTCTTATTCAGGACCAGGTTTTTTGTTTTTTTCCAGTAGTAAAGTATGATTAAATGAGTCAGTTCAGCTCCGTAAACAGTTCTTGAACAAACTGCTTTCTCTGCTTGAAAAATATGCAATGCACACATCAGAGGAACATTAAACCAGGGTTATTAGAGTTAACTAAAACTAAAACCAAAACCAAAAAAGACAGAACGCTACTTGAAATAAAATATATTTTTTATGAAAAAATCTTTAACTTAATTTAATTCAGTATTTTTTTTTTCTTCAGTCATTTAATTTAACATAATTGCCATTTTAATAAGTCTAAAACCTATACAAATGAATAAAAACTGCTTTGCATTGATTAATTTATTTCACTCCATAACAGGAAGAATTTGGAACATAACTAAAATTTGCAGGTAGATTAATCAAAAAGGTGATAGGAAAATAGACTACATGAGGTCCTGACTTCAACCAAGGCTATCCGCCTGTTTATTAAACAAATGTCTCTTTTATTCCTAAGTGAGAAGTTATTGTTGGCAGTGTGTTTGTGTGTGCACAGTCCATATGTGATGTCTATCAGGTCCAGACAGAAAGATAACATGGATGTCTCATTAGAAGAAAGCAGGAAAGACTGATAAGCCGGTCTGCTGGTTAGAGAAAGAGACTGGATGCATGTCTGTTTTTCTGCTCTGTATCTCCATGATCCAGACATTGTATGTACTGTGTTTCTTGTGAATAAACATCCACTCCTTTTGTTGTTCTCTCTCTCATACACACACACGCACACACACATACGTTTGGTACCAGCATGAGGGTATAGTGTGAAGAGCAGACAGAGCTAATATGCTGAGTGAAGTATAAACACAGCACCATTATATCAGGGCCTCACGCTTAGCAAGCCAGCATCTCTCACACACACAACCTCCATCTGACGTCATTCACACACACGGCAGGGTGTGGCTGCTGTAACACACTCATGTATGATGGAAAGACACAGTAAATATAAAGCAGATAGAGAGAGATCTCTTGGGAATTTCCATGTTTTTTTAAATCGTGGTTCATTGAATCAGTCCTTTAGAACACCGATGCATTCAGTAATGAAACATGAGATATTCAGCCATTCACAAAAAAAAGAAAACAGATTAAACTCATTCAGTCCATAAAACCACCACCACAACAGTGTTTATCTTGCTGTATTATTATTATTTAATTTTTCTTTAGCACAGAACACAAAAAAATATCATTAGAAAAAAATATAATCATCAGTTAATATAATGAAAATCAATTAGGTCATATTTCTTCTTTTGAGTTCAGGATGAATAAACGATGACAGAACTTTCCACTTCCTTTAAATATGCACAATGATTTAATGTTTATTTTAATATCTTTATCTATCCCCAGAAATATTGTAAACAATGGCAATAAAAATGAACATTGGAACATTTTCATGTCAATTACAAACAAAACACACCCACACAGCTAGGACATACACAATTGTTTCCTTGTAGGATGGATCTAGTCCAGGGCACAGGGCAGAAAGAATACTGATCCATCACAGTAAGAGGCTGTCTGAACACACACACACACACCAGCTGCTGCAAAGAGCAAGATGATGAAGTCCAGGTGGACTCCAAAAGTCCATTAAAGATAAAGACCTGGTGAATGTGTATGTGCGTGGTTCTCAGTATTCTAATATTCCTGGAGTTTTATTGGAGGAGCTCGACAGGGAAAGTCCCTCTCGGATCATTAAAGTCACACTGAAACACCTTTGACATGATCTTACGTCTTTATAGAATTTAAAAGCTTTCACACCTTGTTACACCTTCTGTCCTGTTGGGAAAATAAACAGATATCGAGTCAAATGTCCACAAACATCTCTAAAGAAATCAGTACTGACTTCAACACAGCCATGAGTGGGTGTGTGAATGAATATTCATTTTCTTCAAATGTGTTTAAAGGATAAAAACCCAAACCGCTCCAGGAGAGAGAGAGAGTGTGTGTGTGTGCGCGCACACACATCCAAGTGTGTACAATAAACTTTGTGTCTCTGCTCTTTGACTTTGGATGCCTTCGTTAAATCCGGAAATTTGTGACACGTTTGATTTAGAACTGTTTTGACTGAAACTGCAGAAGCTCCTATTTAACAATCAATCAAATTAAAGTGAAAGCTGTTATTTTTCTAACCTGTCATGAATGGCAGAGGTATGAAGCAAACCTATAAATTCAACCAATCAAGCAATGCACACACACACACACACACACACACACACTTGCAAGTATGCACACACAAATAACACCTTTATCCTTTTAGAGCCAAAAAATCTCTGCATTAGGTTCCAGAGATCTGATATTTGATAAACGAACATTTCAAATGTAGGCGCCAAAATCAACTATTGTTGAAGTGATGTAATTTAACACATGCTCTGACCCATTGGAGTCATGATCTAAACGTTAGCACAAGTGCATCATGCATGCAACATAACATGGTATTTCACATGAATTTTAATCATGAAATCAAACTTAGAAGAAGTAGTAAGGATCTGTATTTTCCAATTTTAACAAATTTTAACATCTGGACAATTACCTTTGTAAGTTATGATCCAAAAAACTAAGTTTGAAAAAATACAAAATAAAGAGGACCTAGTCCAAATGGGGTTCAATCAAATGCAGTGTTCAGTGAGACAGCAGATGTGTCATTATTGCTGCAAAGAGGAATGTATCAGAAGAAAGCAAGCGATAAGACTGAAACGCTGCAGATTATGAGTGCGCACGGTCTGGATATCTTATCATTGAGTGTCTGAAAGGGTCAGAGTGCATCTGCTCTTGCTGTCAGTTTGCTTATAGATGACCTTCACGTCACAATTTAAAAACTAAGCATATATCATATACGTTGAACAACCCTAAATATTCAGACAGTCTACTAATATTCTAAACACTGCTAGTTGACATGTAGTTGCTTACTGTTAGTAGAGTGTCTAAAGTGGATTATCTAAATAAAGTGTTACCAAACTGAATTTTCAGATTTTTTTTGCATTTAAACACAAAAACGCATTCTTTGTGAATGACCCCAGATAATCATGAGCTGATTTACCTACAAGATTATGCAGCACTATCAATCCCACCCAACCTGATACAGAAACACTTGCTCAACCAGCGATATGACTCTGAGGTGGGACATTCTGTGTGTTAGGCTAGTAGCAACCTGTTTGAAACACATTATTTTTGCAATTATATTTGCTAGAGAAAAGGAAATCATACAGAATTATAAATCCCTTATTGTTCTATCCCTTCTCTCCTCAAATGTTTGTAAGCAAAACAAGGGACAATGTAAAAAGGATATTTTTTGCAGGGAAGATGAAAAGCATGTGACATCTACAGTACATGCACTCATCTACAGTACACTACAATGTTCAGGATAACAGCAAAAGAGTCATTTAGCATGTGTTATTCGTTCAAACTATAGTCTCACATAGTCTCAAATACAGTTTATTACTAAACTATCATAGTGTAATTGTATTTACCTCATCTGTCAACGTGATGCCGGTGAAATGCAGAGCTGGTGCAAACACACCCACAGCACTACGATCAGATGCATTCTTAACTCCTGCTTTCTCACCGCTGTTAATTTGGTTGTGCAGCAAATATTTACATATTTAGCTGAATGCGGCATGGAAGGTGTCTGGGTGTGCATTATAGTCCATCCTTGCAAAAGTATTTCCAACTTTTTTTACCTAAAGTGCAGTATACAATATGGACAGTTAGCGGTTAAAACAGGGACTGCAAAAACATAGTCATTCCGCCCCGGAACACACATTTCAGAGTATAATTACTGGCTACGAATAATCTTTCAGAGAAACAACCATGTACACACACTGTGAAAAAAAAAAATCCATAAAATTTACGGTAAAAAAACTGCAGCTGTGATTGCCAGAATTCAAACAAAAAAATACGGTAACAATATTTTAGGTTTTACAGTTTTAAGTTAAATTTACAGTTAAATACCGTAATTTCATTAACTGATATAATGTTAATATACCCACCTAATAAAGTACTGAAATGTGTTTTGTATCTTTGAAATACTCTGCACCAAAAGCAGGCGAACATGAGAAAGTCACATGATGAACCAAAGCCAATCACAAGCAGCTTTTAAATATGAACATATATAGAATCATTCACACAAACACTAAACACCATCATGATGAGACTCATTAAACTCAAATATGAAATAAACATTCATTTAACAACATTACATGTAACGTACATCCCTAAAAAACAGAACTCATGAGACAAACTAGGAGGAAACACAGTTATTAAGGGAATTCTGAGAATGTCAGTTTACGTTTTTTACCTGTAATCAAATTTACCATTAACCATTTAAAATGTTTTTACTGTAGCATTTTCAGTTTTGTATCATTTAAACTGAGGTCATTAGAATGAGCAACTGGCCGCAGTTCACTTAATAGCAATGTTTGTCACTAATAACAAGGGTTTCTAAATTCTACATATGGTCCCCTAAAACACACACACACACACACACAATAACACACTGCAAAAAGAGAATGCCGTGGCACAGAGCCAGCCACACAGGAATGCATCTCTTTTATTTATTTATTTTTTGAGGATGCCGGTCTTCCTGAAACTCCCCCAGCAGGTGTTGACTGACAGGTTGTAGGTGTGATTGAGATCATTTGTATGTGTTGTTTTTCTGAATGACAGAGGAGCTGGCCGACGTGACAGCATAGCACTTAACTCCTGTCTGTTTGCAGTTGCAGGAAGCGCACATACACACGTACACACCCAGAACATGAAACTCACCCGAGGCATACCGCAAAATATTTTCAGGCCTTATGCATGGGAGTCTAGGGTAATATGCAAATACAAAAATTTTATGACCACACGGCTGATTTCTGTACGTGTGTTTCAGTGCTTGCTAGCATAGTGAGATGACTTAGCGAATTACCATGGTCTTTTTTTTTGATGGTTTAACATTATTTAACATATTAAATTCACAGATCCATCAGATAGGTTAATGTTCATTTAAGATGTTACAGACTTGTCATAACCACTCAGACTGCTCAAGAAAAGGCACAAGAGAACTATTCTGTGTGTGATGAGGGGTTGACGATTAGCTACCTCTTAACTAGCGTTAGCAATTTGATCTTGAGGTAGTATATATAACAGACTTACTCTGTTTGGCAGTCTTTTGTTCAATATTCTGCGATAATGACGCTGCTGCCTGCTTTCTCTTCCGTCTCTCCTGCTCTTTTCGACCCATATTATACACCGCTGGATGCCGCCTCACAGATATAAAAAACGCCAGTTGCTGCGCAGACTTGTCACATGTTGCGTTATTTTAAATAATGCCCAAATATTTTAATCTGTCTCAAAAATAATAATAATAAAAAAAAGTAATAATAATAATAACAAAAAATTCTGGACCTTTGGCAGTGGGGGAACCCAGGAACTAGGTTGACGATGCAATGAACCGTGACGACACACAAAAACATCCGGGTTAAATACACGTAAAACTAGGTCAGTGGGCGGGGCCAACAATAAAACAACATGACAACAG
The DNA here is from genome assembly GCA_032361145.1 of Enteromius fasciolatus. Taxonomy (NCBI): domain Eukaryota; kingdom Metazoa; phylum Chordata; class Actinopteri; order Cypriniformes; family Cyprinidae; genus Enteromius; species Enteromius fasciolatus. The sequence goes on along the minus strand of JAUMHR010000049.1, from coordinate 38,020 downwards.
ACAAGCGGGGCGGAGACATGAGTTCATTGATATGTGTGCAAGAGTGGAAATAGACACAAACATATACACAGTTTGTTCGTTACATATATATTTCAGAACAAAATATAATGTTTATATATTAAATATATTTTTAAATACATTTATTTATAATCTAAATTTTTATTAATACAGAATAAAATATAGACATGTAAATAAATGTATTATAAATGTAATTTTCTTAATATATACTGTATGTGTGTATTTTTATGTACATGATAAATATACACAGAACACACAAGACATAAATAAACTGATTAATGATAAACTGATTAAAACTGATTCCCATATTTATAATATGCCAGGCAAAGTATTTCAAGAGTGACATTTATGATGCCGTGTGACTGCATTGTTTTGTTTCTCAGTGGTTAGGGTTTGCACCTCATGTCAGCGTTTATCAAGAATAGATACTTTGCCGTTACCTCGTATGACTCTTATGAGGGCGTGGCAGGACCTTTCTTTTTCAGCAATTAAACCGCACTGGAATAAAGCCAAGAGTAACAGGTAGTGTTACTATTCATGGTGGAAAATTGGCATCAGAGTTTGTTTTTGAGCCTAATTTTACTACTGCACAGCGCATTATTTGATACAGGGATGGTAGAAGCGCTATGATGAAACACAGATCTCGTCTTTTGAAGTTCTGCGGTCTGTGAAACTGCTCGGTAAAAAACAGCAACATGAGAAAATAAACCATATCTGGGACAATCGGTCTGTATTTAAGAAGACCAGAGCGCACAAGGACACATGTGCCAGTCAGCCTTGTTCTTTTTGGGACGTTTCCACATGGATGTAACGTAAAACCTATGGGACAGGCCGAAAGAGCAGGGCTGCCCCGAACTATAGAAACATCCCAGCACACATGTTGTCAAAGCATGAGGAATTTGTTACAAATGTTGGTCAGCTGCAGCTTGTTGGTTTTTCCAGAACAATGTGGAAAGTGAAGGCAGAAAAAGAGAAGAGAAAACAGAACAGACAAATCATCAGTTATCTTCAGAAGACTCTTTGATCGCTTTTATAATTTCAGACAACCTTAGCTCTTGCTCACAAGTTCCCACAGCAGTCCTCGCTGACATCAATAGCACTTGTGGTTCTGGCATCGAGACAAAATATTCAATTGAATCTACTTCAAAAATCTACAGCCTTTTGTATAATCAATAGCAATGCAAAATCATGTTGTTGCTCTTAAATGTTGTCGTAATATTGGGTGCGGATAGATAATGGTCAATTTTAAACTGCAAGTATTCCTTGCTAAATTATTTCTGGATATTAATATCCAAATATTGCTTTAACCAGTATACAAATCGCCGCCTCTAAGGTTCTATCTGGCATTTTTTGTCAAAATAGAGTTATTCTTATTCTGTGAAACTTTTTACGTCATGTGATGTTTCTTTTGTAACATTTTGAACATTTTGGGACTTTTATAGAGAACAAACAACCTGATCTCACTGCAATTCGTACATATTTTACGAGATGGCTAATTCGTACGAATTTGCACGACCTGACTTGTACGAATTTATATTTATTCTAAATCGTACGTATTTTACGAGATGCCAATTCGTATGAATTTTTACGAATTACCTATACATAACCCCGCCCCTAAACCTACCCATCACGTGGTTTTAGACAAATCGTATGAGTGAGGTCATACGAATTATTACGAATTGGCACCTCGTATAAATATGTATGAATTGCTCGTGAGACTGTGTTGGAACAAAGGGTTCTATTTACAGAAGTAGATGGAACGTAAAAACGTAAAACTCAATCTCTTAAAACTGCTCAGAATGCGGATAGAACCTTGTTATTCCATGGCAGAGAAATAACAATTTTTAAATATTAAGCTAAATATAAAAGAGTTTATTTGCAAAAACAGACACATCCATTTAACATTATTATGTTATCATTGTTATCATCAACTTAATAACTCAACTATAGTTTGAGATTGATTGCAATGCACATTGAAAACAAACGATCTTAGAAAACGGTTAACGATTATATCTATTTTTGCAAATAAAGTCTTTAGTACTGTATAAAAATTCTGATCCAATGCAAAACTCAATGCCATTCGTTTAGGGTGCTGTTCAGGGTGAGTAACATACTTAAAGGGGTCATATGATGCGATTTCAAATTATCCTTTCACTTTAAAGTGTTTCAAGCTCTTGGTCATTAAAGAAGATCTGTAAAATTTCAAAGATCAAAACCAAAGAGATATTCTTTATAAAAGTAATGGCAGATCTCTCTAAAATGGCTTTTCTACGTCACGGAGTGGGTTTATTTTCAAACACCACCCAAAGAAGAAGGCGGAGCTATTATTGTGTCTGTAGTGTTGCTGCGGGCGCCATGTTCTGGAGACGCTGTGTGTCGTTGTGAAAGTGCTTCCAAAAGAGGACACGACTAGAAATCAGTGTTAAGTTGTGTTTCCAACACTGTTCCAGAACAGTTGAACACAAATATTGGAGTGTGTTCAGCACATTTACGGAGGACTGGACAGAGCAGTCTATGCTGGCTGTGCACAGAGACTAGAAAGAGAGGCAATTCTACCTCTGCAAGAACAAGAACAGAGTTTTGAGCACTGAAGGGTAGTGCTTGTTGTTTGTTGTTTTTCCGATCACGAATGCAGACATGGTTTTATGTTTACGAGGCGTGATGCAACACCACGTGTAAAAAGACAGAACTAAGTCATGATAATCAGTAATTATGTCTCCACTGGTTTGTAATGTGTTTTATTGTTTTAGTGTCGCCGGAACGCAGCTTCACGTTACGGTAGGGGGCGTAACATTTCCACCAAACACTTGAGGTATTCGACCAATCACAGAATTTTCCATCTTTCTGTGTTTTCACTGCTATATGGTGCATGGGAGCGTTTCTACACATCTTCTGAAAGGGCACTCAATCTCCAGAAGAAAACATAGAAACAAGCCATTGCGTGTGTTAGCAGATGCATACAGTATGTAAAATAATGCAATAATCAAACACTGAACAGCATATAAATCAAAACTGCCTAAATGTTGATCCAAGAAGTGGTGCAAGAATGTGCAAGCTTCGGGAGGTTTGATGTACTCGATCAACTCCATCTGTGTTTTGATCATTGTTTTAAATCTGATCGGGATGTAGTCTTTGACAAAAGCATGAATTTCTCAGCTTTTTGCTCAAAATATGTATGTTTTTTATTTGAATGAAACTTACCCACATTAAGTGTTGATGAAAAGCAATACATAAAGCTGGAATTGTACCTTCAGATTGCAGATTTTCAGCCAAGTCCTAACAAACCATACATCAATACATAAATCTACATTTTGTAATATTGACCTTATCACTGGTTTTGTGGTCCAGGGTCACAAATAATAAACTAAACTAAACAGACAGTGTTCTAGCTCACCATCATTCTAGATCCTACACTACCAAATGTGAAATGATCTAGTACAGTATCATTCCCAGAAAAGGGCATTATCAGTTTTGGAAATTGATGTTTCCTCTCATTGACTGATTAACTCGAGCAGCAGAGAGAGGTGAAGCCTGACAGAGCCTGCTGAGCTCCATCCATCAGCTGTCAGCTCACACACAGAGCACAGAATAAATCACACTTTTACCCACAAGCGCTGCCACTCAGAGGGACAGCGATTTATTCCTTAAATGCACCTTAGGAATGCTTATGCCAATTGAATTTAGTTAAAAGAAAAACACTTTTTGGCAACACTTCACATTAAATGTCACATAACCGTATTATAACATTTTTAATAAACATTCAGATTAATGTGCGATCACTATAGCCCTGTAAAACTATATAACTATGACTGCAAGTAACGTATAACTGTTTTTAGTTGTGTCAACCAAAATGTATTTTTGTTTGTTTGTTTTACAAAAGTACATTCTGTGACAAATTTGCATTAAACTTAAACAAATAATCATTTAATATTATACATACCACAAAGTTAGAATTTTAAATCAATAACTAACAAAACAACAACCTAAAAATACAACTTAATATATGTTTTGCATAAATCAAAATTATACTTCACATTGATCATTTCATGTAATGTTGTCACACACTTCTATATATATATATATATATATATATATACACATTTATAATTTCAATGACTTTTTGAACTGAGGAAAAATTATATATATTAAATACATATTAAATATTTTATTATTAAAAGAAGGTATATGTTATAAGTTTTTCCTTTGATTATTTTAATATTACTGTTTAAAACTTAGCAAACATGATTAATTTAAAACAATAAATACTTTTAGAGCAAGTGTATTTCATACTTTTGAGTCGATTTCACACTTTAAAATAAATGAATTATAAATTGAATTAAATTAATACATAAATAATATATTTTTTTAATTAATATAGTTAAAGCTATTTATATACATTTTTAAAACTCTTTCTTTCGCATTAAGCTTGTTAATAGCAATATTCTGAAGCTTTCTGCACCAGAAATATAAATACAATCTTTAAAACTGCAAGTAGCCTTTAATCCAAACCAAAGACAAATGGAACTAAAAGATTTGTAACATAAAAAAAATGTGCTTCAGAGTAAATGACGGAAGTCGTCAGTGTTCAGTCAATCCAAACCGATACATATCAGTCAATGAGAGACGGTGCATTACCTATCAAATATTCTGCAAACATGGGCTGAACTAAAGAAAAATAACAGCTCTGCTGACTTCACTTTTAATGAACTCAGATCGTATCCACCCGACGGCACCCTGCGGAAGAGCTGAGATGTGTAATGTGTTTGAATTGGCACAAGGGGAATTTCTGCTGCGTAGGCTTCTTGTGCTGCAGCTATTAAATGACCTACATACTGTTTAACAATTTCACACACGTGCTTCGCTAGTGATAAGAATCAGCTTATACTTTTCCAAAAGGTGTCAGAAGAAGAGAGCTGAGCTCCTTCCTGTCGCTTTTGAAAGCAATGAGCAGACAATAGACTGACAGCAGCCAAAAATATCACTGTATGGTACTTTCACGGCCTCCAGCTGTGTCTGTGTGTGTGTGTGTGTGTGTGTGTGTGCGTGTGCGTGCAGTAATATGATATGTACAAGACACAAACAAGTTATGTGTTACCTATCAACTTTTTAAATAACCCACACTAACTTAACCAGTAGAAATAGGTTTCTGGTCCATGCAGTTACTTGTGGATACCAGGCCAATGTGGATTCAAAGTGCTTTTAGCACATTGCTATGGATTTTTTGTAAAAACTAAAAGAGTCCACCTAGAAGTTTCTATGACAGTGTGGACCCTAAATATGGCATTTTCATGCAATATATTCACCAGGTAAAAACTGTAAGCCACAAAGCACAGAACAGTATATAGTGATAATGCTTTACATCACCTGGAATAATGTAATAATGTTAGTGTCACTGCTGGAAGTGCCAGCCTAGATCAGGGGATTAGTCCATTAGCACTGTCAACCTGTTAGTTTTCCCACCTGTGTTCTTGTGTTTGTGTCTGTTTGGATTAATCGCTGTGACTTCTGCTTTCCCCGTATTACGCCTTTGTCCCGCCCCACGGACTGTATTTATTGTTGCCAACTCTTGCACGGACTCTGACCACTCTTTTGCTCTGCCTCCTCCATTCCTGTCTGCCGGTAACTACCCTTAAGCCTGTCTGTTTTGCTCGTTTTATTTAATAAACAGTTTGCACATGAACCCGTACGTCTCCTCGCTGCCTGTTCGTGACAGTTAGCATACAACATTGACAGTCTAAAGCATTTGTTAATCTCATTTAATATTAACTTTTCAACATTTACATTCCTCATGTTATGTTCCATAGGTTTTGACCCGGAGAGGATTTAGCTCTAAAAATATTGTTGTTGTCGCATGCAAAAATGCACTTTGACTTTGCTGATATGCATTTGCTAAGTTATGCACAGATTCCTCACTTTAAAAAATGTAGGTGCATTATCTCTGCTTATTGATGCCTATGACAAATCAGTACAGTAAAATTAAATTAAATAAAAAAAATGCATGTGCTAATTTAAAAAAAAAAAGCGGATGAAAAGGTTGCCAGATTGTGCATTAATATTACAATATTTGCAAGCAATTTTTAAAAAGCTGGTCATTTCGGTTTTCAGAAAGGTTTCACATTTTTCCGCACAGCACAAAGAGATAAGATCCTGCATTGCTCAATGTTAGTTACTGCATGGAATTTATTATAAAATGTTAGGATAAATGCACACCCCTTCACAATAAATCATACAGCTTGAGTTACCATTCATATCCACAGCTCAAACAATGCATTATGTACCAAAGTGTTATACTTTAGGGATTGCTCACTTCCTTAGCAAACATAAGTCCAGAAACATCACAAAAACAAAACAAACTATATAGGCTGATTTCTGCGCGCAATGTGTTACACTCCACCTTTTGCCACGAATAGCAGCCCCTCTAAAATAACCTGATTTCTGTCCAAACACAGTCTGCCGCTAATGTTTCCTGGTCCACAAATTAATGGCCAAGTAAGTGTTTGACTGAGATGACTGCCTGAGGCTGAAATGAAACCTCACTTTGATATTCTGTGTCTCTGTTGACCAATGTTTCTGCCGGGGCCTCCAGAGGAGGTGTGTGAGACCACCTCTGTGTTATCCAAAAGAGCTAGGTTTTAACTTGCCCGCCTTTCCCTGTGTACGGCATGCCAAGATTCAAGATCGTATGAACACTCAGAAGAATTAACAAGCACTCTTTCCAGATCTTTATCACAAAGAAAATGACCTTCCCTGCCTACAATCTCCCTGAAATTAAAGCCTTTTTAACAACACCAACATAAAAACATGATTGTATTGACTTATCTCAAGCGTCGTGAGACCGAATTCACATAGGCACTAAAAAAAAAGGAGGTTTGCAGGAGTAATATTACATGCATTTTTCTGTCCGAGTCCGCGGCGGCTCTTTCCAGCTCAGCTAACGTGGTATTAACAGCTCATTTAGCTTCTGATGGGCTCCATGTGCAAAAACGCTCCGCCACAAGAGCCAGAGTCAGATCGCATGGATTCTTCAGGCCTTTCCTCATCGTTCCACGCAAACCAGAACAAACGCAGAGAGCCCGGAGGAAAACAAATAGCTTGTCCTGGTATGAGAGAGTGTTTGTGTGTATTGCTGTCCTTGGAATCGAGTGAGTAAGCGCCGGGCTGCTACGAGGCCTTCGCTGTATTTATTTGCTCTTATTGGGGCATTGCATAACCATACATCTTCTTCAGAAGGAAGTCACTGGTCTGCACTACAGAGGTGCTTTGAGACGGAGACCGCAGGGGGGTGGAAAACTTCACCACCACAAATCTGTTATGCAACACAATCTCTATCGTAATATCAAAGCAGTATTGGGGAATGTTTTCGGTTCTGTGCAGGAAATATCCATTTACCAAACCGATGTATAAAGTGGTTGGAGAATGGAAGGCTGTATATATATATATATATGTATATATATATGTGTGTGTGTGCATTCTCCAAACCACTTTATATACATGTATATATATATATAAAAATAGGAAAAATAGGAGCCTGAGAAAAATTTTCATTATACAAGAAAATTTTAGATGGCACTTAAAAGCTTTTGCATCTTATCTTCCCATATATACAGTATACATATTATCATCAGATGTTTTTTATTATCATATAACATAACACTCATTAATGGTCAAAAGACCAACATTTTTGTTCTTTTTTTTTTTTTTTTTTAGTATCTTATACTCACTTAGGACATATCTTAATATGAATATTTTTAAACCTATTACCTATTTGAACATTTCATATTTTCAAATCTAATTGCATATGACCCAGACATAATTGTAATTTGACAATAAATATTCAATACACTTTTGCTAATTATTAGTCTTCTGTGAAACTGAGATATAATAAATAATACTTTTTTACGTAATAAACACACATACGTATATATTTAATAAAAATATCAATATAAATACATACATGTAAATTTATATCAATCTTTTACAAATATGTAAATGCATGTGTGTTTATATAAATAATAAAAACACACACTGCACACACATTTATATTTATTTACTGTAAGAAAAAAATATTTCAATTTAAAATAAATGTGTGACCCCACTGATATAAATCTAAAACTAAAACTTTCCACGTCACCTAAAGTAACTTAAAATTTCAAGTTGACTAAACTAAAAAATTGAAGTCAGCAGGGTAACAAATCATTTTAAGTTGAAACAACTTTTTTAAACAATATTTTTCATGTGCTCTATAAACAAAATCTTTTATTTTGGATGTGTTTATTTTTGATTAATTGTTTGACAGCACAAATACATAACTCTTATTACAATACAAAAGTACATTTTTAAAAGCTCTCGAGTCAGTTTCTGGGTGGCTAGTGTTAGGTTAAAGGCTAAGAGTAAAGGCAGCTTCCTTACGTTCATAAACCAATTGTATTCGAAAAAACAACACAAACAGGATTTCCAACAGAACTTGAAAACGGGGAGGAGTCAGCACCTGAACAGATCTACCCACAAACACACAGACATACGCATGTAAAGAGAGATGTCAGCGTGGCTTTAGTGTGTAATAGTGCTCTGACAGAGGAGAGAGTGGGAGACTGCTTTATGGGAAGCCCCCCACAGTCCCTGCTTTCATCATGCAGTGCAGTTGTTGTTTTTTCTGTCTTGGCTCAGCGTGATCTGGCAGTGAGCGAAGTCGGTGGAGAAGAGAGCGTTTCATTGCCTCGGGGAGACACAGCTCTGCCAGCAGCAATCGCACAAGCACACTCGCTCACGAGGGCCAGATATATCCAGATCTTTATTACATTTTACAGCTTTAGCTCCGTGCAGTGACTGTGACAGGATGACTGATGGCATCATCTTAAAGAAACCCTCCAATCACATGCTTTCTTCATCCATTTGTTCCAGAAAAAAACACATCTGCATCCACTAAATATCTGCAGAAATATTAGAGGATCTTCGCATCCATGACATAAATAACATTTAATACATGCACTACTTCTTTACATCAGTGAATATTATATATTGTCATTGTACAAAACCAAAACCTTAAAAAAATATTTAAAGGTGTACTCAGCATATTTTCTCTGAATAGATGTTTAGCAAAAGTGGTTGCTAAGATGTCTTAAAGTTTGTAGAAATATTTTAAGAATTTTTATTAATAAAGGGCGCCCTAAACTGACCAACACTTTTATATTGTCGAGGGGGGAAAAGCATTTCAAATAAATGTCCTATTAAAAAAAAAAAAAAGGTTCTGTTCAATGAATCCTGAAAAAAAAAGAATTACCGGAGTAATGATGTTACTGATGCTGAAAACAGCTATTTAAATAATGTAATAATATTTCAGAATATCACCTTGAAGTGATGGTGCCCCTTTTCACATTATCGCCTGGCTGATTCTCTCGATAGTAAAGCATTAATATATAAATCTGTCATTTTAATTCATGCCTTTTTAAATGCATTTATTTATTTACTTTTTGGGAAGTTATAGGATGTTAAAAGAGGGAAGTGTTTACTGGGGAGGTATTAGTAATAACATTGAATAATAAATTTAGATAAATAATACATGTGTTGCTTCGATGTTCCATGCAGAAAATCTAACAAAGAAATTAAAAAAAATATTACAACTTGCCTGTATTTTTGATTAAGCAAATGCAGTCTTAGTGAGAGAAAGAGACTTTCTAAAGTACAAATGTGAATCTGCAATTTAATATATATACACACTTCTTTCTGAAAAAAACTATTACAGAAAGATATTGCTTTTGAATTGATTGCTTTTTGATGTAGTGTGTGTAAGAGTGTTTTTTGTGACAAATGAGGACCAAATGTGTATAATGACACAGGTATGACATAGGTATTACAAGGAGAAAATGACAATTTGATATCATTATTCATTTCACATGCAAACAGGTTAGTCTTAAAGGCACAGGCCTATAAATGAACTTCAGAAAAAAATGCTACAGAAGTGTATAACATAGCTTCTTTACAGTAGAGTCAGTGATATACAAATAAACCTCTCTCTGTGATGTGTGCAATCTGTCATTGTGTGAACTTAACTGCCATAACCAGACCCAGCCTCAAACAAGGGCCAAGCATTCCTTCCAGAGCAAACGTTAAACGTCACGCAAATATGACAGGAATTGCATACATCAATAGAAGGCTGTCAGGACAGCAGCGATCCAGACGTATGCACCGTCATTTTCTGACACATGCAGATAAATAAACTACCGAGACCAAGTTCAGTGCATACTGTAGGTGTGGCTAGTGTCTGTAACAAACAATAACGTACTGACGTGCCTAATTTGTCTGTTAACATTAGGACAAAATCAAGTCATTTCCGTGTTTTGCAAAAAAGCACATCATTCATCAGTGCATGTGCTATTATAGTCTTATATTTAATATGTCAGGTTGTGCAGCGTGTGTGTATGAGTGATTGTGTGTGTGTGTGTGTGTGTGTGTGTGTCAGTAAGTGTGTGTGTGTGTGTGTTTTCAGATGGCTGAATTCAGACCCGACCGCAGACTTTGGCAGCATGCCCTATCTGAGCCTAGTAAATGCCAAGAGAAGATACCTGCAATTTGTCATCCATATAAAATAACAGCGCAGAGGCGTAGAGTCATTCTAGAAGGAGCGCCTGCGTTACTCTGGGGATAATATTCAGCTCGGCATCTGTGCCCTTTCTGCTCTTTTTTTTTTTTTTACGATCACAATCTTTTTTCCCTGTCTTGCTTTATTCGTTTACAACAGTTGGCAAGTCACAGCAACATGTTTAAGACTGCTTTCTGTTCCGACTGTATTCTGCTTCCAGAGAGGCCAGAGGGCAACACATTCATTCTTTCTCTGACAAGACATTCGGAGAAGTGCCAAGGTTAGATTTCTTACATGATGTGTAAGGCTTGTGCCCGTCTGCGTTTGGGACGGCCAAATTACATGCTAGCTGTTAGGGATTTCACCCTGCCATTTACCATCAAAAGCTACAAGCCAATCCGGCACGAGTAGGAATTGAATCGCCCACTTTATGACCCACATTATTGTGTTTGCAATGAACATCGCAATAAAACGCACACTATCATATTTGAGGCTGCTGCATGACATTATCAAGGGTTTAGTGTGGAATAGTCAATATTTATTTGATTGTTTGTATTATCATTATTAATATTACCTAAAATATTTGTATATTTTATGGTGCATTTTATATATTTTTATATTTTTATAAATATTACTTCTATTTTAATTTATACATATTTGTGTTTTTTATTTTTTATATAAATATTCAAATGTATTTTATATTTTAATTAATATTATTTATTTCATATTTTTTATTTTTTTACAATTAATTTTATTATTATTATTATTATTATTATTTAAAATGTTTATACTTTATAGTGTATTTTATATATTTCTTTATCTTAATAAATATTATTTCTATTTTAATAGAAAGATTGTATTTTTTCTACTTTATATTTATTTATTATATTACATTTATATTTATTTATTTTAGTGCATTTAGTGTATGTAATTTATTTTATTCACAAGTTTTTTATTTTTATTAATATTTCTATTTTCACATATTCTTTATATTTTTTAAGTATAAAGTATATTATGTATATTTTTACAATTCGGTTTATTGTATAATACTGGTTTACTGGTTTATATTTTAATTAATATTATTTATATTTTATATGTTATCCTTTTATTTTAACTTTACAAATTATTGATTATATAAATCTTTTTTTTTTTTTTACTTTTTGTACTTTATATTGTATATAATATTTTTCTATTTTAAAGAATATTATTTATATTTTAGTGATTTTTTTAAAATTACAATTATATTGTTTAAATATTTTTAAACCGCAATTATATTTTTAAGTTTCTATATAATATTCGTTTACATGTTTTAATGATTTCACTGATATGAAAACTAAAGCATGTGTGACTGTGTTGTAGAATTATCTTCATTAACGTCATTAGGGTCTGGACTGTTCAAACCTGAGCTGTTTTGCGTTATCCTCATGTCTCTCAGAACAGAGAAGCACAGTTAATCTTGTGTTTTGCGTACAAGTGTGCTCAGGTGTAGCACCTTTGAAAATAAATTCCTGCAGGATTTCAAGCGTCTGCTGGCCAAAGGTGCCAAATCTTGGTACAGTGTACTCAGCTAATCTTTAGATCTAGTGCCATCGATCTTTTTCACATATGACAAATGCGACAGAATGTGAGCACATTCCTGTCTAAGCAAGGCCTAAGATCCTACTACAAATTATAGCCAGCGTTTAAGAGACTGATCAAACAACTGCGGCATTATTATGTTTGTATATCTATTGTGCAGACACAAACATAAGTGGATGAGTAATACCCACTACAAAGGTGAGTGTACACCAGTATATTGTCAGTAGACCGAATATGTTGTCATTTATCATGCAGCACAACTCTACAGGAATCAAAGACAGAGTTCAGAGCTGTTTTCAAGCTGGTGTCCTCTTAGAAAGAAACAAACTCAGAGCCCTCAAACTCAGTAAGAGACCATAACAATAAAAATAATAATAAATAAATAAATAAAAATGTCACAACACAAATGTAAAATTGCAAAAGAGATGAAAATATTTGAAAAGTTACAAAAATATCAGTAGCATACTTAACAGTAATAACAACAAAAAATAATACTATTATATTGTTATTGTTATTGTTATTATATATATATATTGTAATATTTAATATTGTTTAACTTTAATATAATTAAAAATTAAGAGAATCAAAAGAGAACCAAATTCACACTCATGTTTATAATACTTTAGTATGTATGTATATATATATATATATATATATATATATATTTATAGA
>JAUMHR010000049.1:0-22587 GCA_032361145.1 Enteromius fasciolatus | reverse complement strand
AAAGCATATTCATATATATTAATATTTATAAATAAATATTTGAATATATATATATATATATATATATATATATATATAAAAACTTCGTTTAATAACCGAAGGACAAAAACAACAAAATATCACCAATAGCAATCTAATAAGCCAACACTGATAGTACAACAACAGCAGCGGGAAAAGCATAAACATTAACATTATTATGTTTATTAAAATACATATAGGCCTAAAATTAAAGCCTATCAACACAAGTACAATACATTTTGCGTAAATAAAACTAATTCAGCGAACATGCTTTAGGCTAAATAGATAATCTAAAGGTCGCGTGTGGTGCTAATCGTTAACTATTATGTAAACAAGATGAACATTACAAAAGCGACAATGCCTACAGTCTAAAATAACGCGCTTATGTCTTCATTCATCGTGCACTAGCATTCAGGTCAACTTTGCACACATTTTACTCATGCAATATTTGAAAAACGTCATGTTCGGTGTATTTTTGAGCATTTGGTGTTGCATGTGCATAAGACTGCTATGTGAAACCGGTCTGGGAATCAGGGGACATCTACTCAGCAACCCAACTGTCAGCGGTCAACTGCTCCCTTCCTGCGGGTCTTATTCGGGGATTTGGGCTAATATTTAGATAGGATAGGATTTTATACACCGTCCCCATACATGAATGCTGGAAAATCAGCGCGGCGCGCTCCTCTGACACGCCGTGATTTATTATCTGCTAATTGATATCGGGTTCTAATTAACATCTGACCGTTTTCTCTCTCCAGGGTTTTGTAAAAATTGGAGAGATACCTAAAAAACGCCTGGAGGCACCGCGAGATACATGCAGTGTGGAAGGATCCCATTCATAAATACTGGATGCTGATAGACACAAATATCACGAACGTAAAAGATGAAAACGGGGCCTGAAATTAGGACGCTGTTTTTCTGTTTAGGCGTTTGCACTGATTTTCCCTTCAGGCTCATCATCCTCGCACCTTTGAAAGCATACAGAACATGTCTTAACATATGAAAGTTTCTAATGAGGCATCGAGTCTCGTGTTACCAAAGCAGAACCCAAACCCCGCGCGCAGGACCACACAGTTCACTCACAAACTATATTTCTACGAAAATATATTCACAGAAAAATACCGATCTCCTACACAAGATGTAGTTTTCTTTATTATGATTAGTGCATTCGCTTCTATAATATTGCTATAGTAATAACAAAAAGCACCACCAAAAATTATCTAATATGCCACATCAAAAAAACAATGATAAAATTAAAAACACAATTATTAGGCTAAACGAAGACCGAAATAAAACGTAAAATTACTAAACAGTGTAAATGCATACAAATAATTTTTTTCCGAAAAATTATATCCATACGTTTTCCGCGAATAATGACATAAAAAAATATTCGATAACCAAATTTGGAAAAACATTAAAACATGCATGCAGTAGATTAATATCGCCTCTTTATTCATATAGACTACTGACAGGCGAGATTCTGTAGGCTATGATTGTAACATGATAATTAAATTAGGGCAATTTACGGCTTGTCGGGAAATAATTAGTACTAAGGCTAACACGTTCACTGGTGCACGCAGCGTTTAAAGAACAGCATCACAATAATATTTTTGTGTCAGTTTATGCTTATATCTTCTGTGCATTTGCATGCATTGCACGTTAAAGTCGTGCATTATTTTACTATAGAAGCATGCACTTGGTCCAGAAGAAAGTGCATTTTCCAACTAAAATAAATGCCTTCCAATAATATTTGAATAAATAATACTACTATGCAAAAGAAAAAAAACCTTCATCGAACTACAACTGAATCGTGAACAGTGATTTTCATATAAAAAATATTGTTGTTATTTTGAACCTAAATTATTTACTGTATTTTTCATGTTGGAAATCTTACTCGAATTGTTGAATGTTTGTTTAAGAATCTCCAAACGATAAAAGAGAGATTTTTAGTATAACACAAATAACTTTTTTTTCGATTTACAGAGTTTTTGGAGCTCAATAACGGTTGCCATGAAAAGAAGAAAATATATAACAATGTATCAAGCTGTGTGGATGACTAAGGACCACACATTTTGATAAAGTCTGCGCTGGACTGTTGTGGACTGAACCTGAACTTGGCAAAAAGAGCAGATTCAAACAAACCGCTGACATTTCACTTATTCAGCGCCTTTTATATGATTAGTCAGGTGCATTCAAATACTACGTTACAAAAAGGAAGTTGGCTATTCATATTTAATTATGCATTTACTGTTGGCCTGTGAAGCCTCATAAAAAGCATGCAACCGAATCTATAAAACGTTACACTTTGCAGACATGGCTTTATTGTTTTATTTTATTCTGTCTTGAGCAGAAATGGCTTCTACTTTAGATGTAATACGGTATATGCAGAAAGAAATTGCACACACACACACACACACACACACACACACACCTGGTAGATCGGGAAAGGCGCCGCTGAGAGACAAAACAGGAAAAGTGTCTCTCATGAAAACAGCATCCAAACCACAAATTAATGATGTATACTACTTCTTCTAAAACATAACTTCTGTTATAATGTTATCAAACAGCATCTCTGGAAGACATTACTTATAGTGACTTTCAGAAAACATATTAATATAGAGCATATACTGGTGAAGAGGAGCTTGTCCAGACACAAGAATAATAACAAATAAGCCTCCCATCTCTACATTTCGCACAGTCAATATGGCCTTTTTATTTCATTATTATTATTATTCTCCTTCAAATTCTGATTTGCAAAGCTACGAGTGCCAAAGAAGGAGGACAAAGGGTGCACAGTACTTCCGGAGCTGAAAGACTAATTGGGCAAAGACAAATATAAATGCATGTTTGTTAATGGATTCGCTTAAACTTGTACCTGCTGTGGAAAAATCAACTGATATTTACAAAAAGGAGGAAACCCTTTTCTTAATGAATATGCAACTCATTTTTCTTTGTGCAAAATCTATTTTCCATTGCGCAACATCACGGTCTGCCCAGTTTTTATCAAGCTCTGAATTGTGTCTGTTATCACCTGAGTATTTACAAAGGACGCTTCCGACCTGACAGTGATGAAGTGACCTGGAATCAAAAGCCGCATCTGATAAAAGAAGGAAATACTTACTCACGTCTGCTGCTTGATCTTGCGCAAAACCACAATCACTGCAACCAAACAGAAAGAAGAAAATAAATAAATAAAAACTGCTTTGGATTGAGGGATGCAACAATTTCGTTGTCGGTTTCATTGCAGCATTCAGCAAAAACACTGACATCGAAGCTACTAGCCTAAATAATGATGCAACAATATTCCTTTAATCATTTTTACGACCTTAAAGAATTTATTTATCTTTAAGTCAAATAGCCTATAATTAATCAAATCACGCAAATGGTCCAAACGAATTGTATATAATCAGAAGCATATTATAAGTGACATTTAAAGCGGAGGTGAATGCACGTTTGGAATTGGGCTTTTTTTTTTTTACTATATTATAACGCTTAGTAATTCTTTGAATGAAAGGGCCACACACCTCAAATCTTTCCTTGGAAAAATACATTTGTTTATTTACGAGCGATAGCATGCTAGGCGCAAGATAAACATCCAAAAACAAATAGTGTTAAGCTGAAGTGAAAACAGTGGTGTCGTTAACTAGGTTATCTCATTAGTGCCCCGCTGCTTTTGCCTGTTATTCAATCGCCTGAGTGTAAATTAGATTCAATCCGGTTGCTATCGCTGCAGGTCAACAAAACATAACTTTTGTTTCTATTCATTAATTATGAACCTTGATAAGCCGATAACCAGTTAGATATTGTATACCAGAGAGAAGGGTCAAGTGCGTAAGCCACGCGATACACTCCTGACGTTTCACGCGCACTTGGGTCATTATCCAGATGCACAGACCTGAAAGGAGACTGAATGATTTGAAAAAATAAATAAATAAAAATCACACATTGCAGCAATAATATAGCCTATGCCTTGCTTACAGTTACTGCCCACTGAGAACGGCCTAATAGTACTCGAGCAATTTTAAGTGAGTTTTTTATTTTGGACCGATTTCTCAAAAAAAAAAAAAAAAAAAAAAGCCTTTTAAATAAAAGCAAAATGACCGGACACAAACTGCATTTTTAATACTTAGAAAAATAAAAGAAAATATAAAAATATCATCAGTGGATAAGGGCATTGCCACGTGCATTTTTAAAAATAAACATTAGAAGCAACAAAAAAAAAAGGCGCCACAGTGGAACTGCAATAAAATAACTTCCCAGGAACCAAGATGATGATCTGACACACTAAGAGTGGCCAGCAGCTCAAGAACAATGTACAGTGGGCCCAAGATGTTGCAAGGAACCACTGAAGAGCCTTTGTTGAACGCACTGATAGGTCAACCACTTTAAGCTGGATTCATTTAGCGCGCAGTTCATTGGTGTACAGTTCAGAGCGTCTGCGCGCACCAGCGGGAAAAGGAACAACATATAATTTGCTGTAAAAGTACAGCAGGACATCCGCGTGACGTTTTCTTTTTCTTTCCCTTTTTTTCTTGCCAGTGAATTCAAATTTGCTACAATGATTGACAAGGTCCTATTCAAATAAAACATCCCGCGGAGAGCATGCACACTTTTTTTAACCGCGCACTGGAGGCGTGGAGCTCGCGCTTCTGACATTCTCTCCCGCAGTAGCTCTTCTCCAGCGAGCCCTAATGACATCACCCAGACAGCGCGGCTGAAGAAAACTGTTTTTTTGAGAGTGTGTGTGTGTGTGTAGCCTGCGTGTGTGTGCGTGGAAGCGCGATGTTTTAATACCGCCGGACGTGTTTGAGCAGATCTTTTAATTGGAGCATATAAAGCGGAGCAAATTCCGTGGGAATAGTTTGTTTTGCAAACACTGGAGAGCACTGACGCTGCCAAAAAGGCCCTTTCTGAAAGAACGCAACTTTGTGTAGCCTGCTTCGAGTTATTGTTCGTAAACTACTGTCTGTGTTCTCGACATGGAGTAGCTCGGAAGCTCTGTTCCTCGACTCGCTCTCTCGCTTATGGACGACTGTAGTCCCCTTTCTCCAAAGGCAAACGCTTTCAGTATTGCCTGTCTGATTTCAGCGAGGGATCAAGCGGGAAACACAGCGTTTGACAAACACGCCACTAGCCTGGACAAGCAAGTGGTGCAAAACTGCTCCAGATCCATTAAAATGCATTACAGCACAGTCACGCGGGAGATGGAAGGTACGGGCACGATCTTGACGATAACCTTGTGATTTGTCGGGCTCGCAAAGACACGTGCATTTCACTTTCGCACACATATTCAGCACAGCACGTTCCGTCTGTTTACGCCAGACGCACTGAACAAATAAAACGCCGCGCGATCATTTGTACAGCAGCCTGCCCAGAAGTGCAACTGTAATTCCCCCCGAGTTCAGCTGCAACTCGTAGAACAGGCTAGTCGTCGCGTGCTCCACAAATAGCACAAGACATACATTAAGCGTGCAAACCGAAGCTTGCGAAGTGTCACAGAAAAATAGGAAACGCAGATTCCAGAAGGATGAGCCTGTGGTGGCGCGGATAAAACCGATAGCAGAAAAAGAACGACCGAAAGGAAACTGCGTTCTTGAAATGGACCGGATAGTCGTTCCTTCGCGACATTAGTTGTTTGTCCGTGTGTTGCGCGGGTGTTTGTTTGCTTTGCGAAAAAAGCGTACTCTCCGTCGTGCCAGCTAACCAGTCTATTGTTAGAGGAGGGCGGTGTGGGCGATACACTTATCCAAAAGTAAATGGGTGCCGGAAAGCCCATTATAAGGGGCGCACTTCTCTGTCAATCAGTCTCGTCCCAAGGCGAGGAAAGGCACATTACCTGCAGTTCCTTATCTAAATAGAAATAAGAACCGGTTTTATCGCAAAGGGGAGGCCCTATGCGAGAGATAAGAGAGAAGTCTGGATTTCAGTTTAGCAGAGGGGCAGGACAGAGGCCGCTTGGAACAGCTCACAGCGCGCAAGCCTTTCAAAACAACGGAGCGCCAATACGCGCAAGTTTAGATCGCCCACAGAGTCAACTAGGAAGGCGCTTTTTACAGATTTGAGACTTTTCTAACGCGGCTTTTCGTCTCAACTGCTTCGCCTAGGCAATATGCGTTAACCTAGGAGGAGACCGTGGTCTTGGATTGACGCGACACGCTATCTCTTGGGACGTCGTGAAGTAACTTTCTCTTCGATATAGCCCCATAGGCGAAGCCCTGCATTCACTTGCATATTGTTTCTGTTGAACTCGAGTCCTGCGCAAATTGTAAATCCAGTTTTTGGAATGATTTCAGCAATATCAAGCCCGTGGCTGACGCAGCTGTCCCATTTTTGCGATGTTGCAGCCTTCACGACCAGCAGCCTGAGCAGTCTCAATACGCCTGGGAGTTACCATCTCTCTCCTTCTCCTGGGGATCCATACAGCCACCATGAAAGCCAGTTCGAGCCGTGCCCCGCAGCCCAGCACGGCTACAGCTACTCCGGATCCAACCCGGCGCAGGCCCCGGCGCAGACGGACACCGGAGCGTCCAACTGCTCCTCGTCGTCGTCGAGCTCAACGCCGAACAAAACGCTGGTGAAAAAGAACCCTAAAGTAGCCAATATTAATGTACAGTTGGAAATGAAAGCGCTCTGGGATGAATTTAATCAACTTGGGACTGAAATGATTGTCACAAAAGCTGGGAGGTGAGTTGACAGATTTCTGTCGTGAACTTTGAGAAAATCTGACATCGAGTCGTTGTTTTTAAGACGTAAAAAATAAAGGTGCTTAAGAGCTTCTTCCCTGCGATGCCATTGAAGAACCTTCTTTTGCCACGAAGAAACTATTGAAAGGTGTTAAAGGTTCTTTATGGGTTTTCTATGGCATCGTGAAGCAACTTTATTTTAAAGAGAGGAACTTTTTAATTAAAACCGTGTAAAAGTTTAACATACAATTAAATGTAAATTTCAGTAGTTTGAAACGCAGTTTAAACTTTATTAGCAATGTACTTGAAGCATTATATATTTGGAATAATCTGATAGTTTCTCTTAATCGCTCAACATTACAGAGAACAGAAAAATAGCACCGACACGTCGCATTATGTTTAACAATTAAATCTACATTTCAGTCGATTGAAAGAAATTGATGTGCTAAGCATTAGTTAGTATATTTTGAGATAATCTAGTTTTTTTTCAATATAACTTCTCGACGTTTATACACAGTAAACTAAGTATATTTTTAATATGCTTAATATACAATTAAATGTACATTTCAGTTTGTACAATGTACATAAACGTCAGTGTCAATGCACTACTGATGTGCATTAAATTTTAAGAAAATCAGATATCTATTATTTAAAAAAAAAAAGAAAAAGTCTCGACATGAATGCATTGAAAACTACTTTAGTATTATTAACACTAATGCAGTTCAACGCATATTTCAGTAGCATTGTAAACTTCTTCATCACTGTAGGCCTGCTTGAACTAATGATGTGCTGTAATTGTATGCATCGTTTGTTAAAGAATTATTAGGCTTGAAAGCGTTTTTTTGAAACTTCTTGCACGGGAAAGATACATTTATCATTTTATTGTCAGAAAGTTCAATAGATGCGATTCTGAATAAATACCACGAACAGTGCATTAGCTTAGCACAATCATGGCCATTTACTAAGAAGTGTAAACAGTCTATTGTGTGTATTTACACAGCGATAAGACAGATAGCGTGAGATACAGTGCATTTTTAGCTCACCTGTGTGTTAAAGGGCCCCTGACTGGCTTTCATCATTAAGTCACTAGCATATGCATAGCTATAGTGTCTTATTTTTTCAGGTCGGTCTGTTTATTCAGGTGAACCTCGAGCTTTAGTTTGCATTTACTACGTGAAAAACAGACCGTGATTAAATGAATGCAAAATAAATGAATATATATATACACACACACTGTAAGACTAAGATAAATGCGCACGAGCGTACATACACACACAAAGAGAGAGAGAGAGATACAAATTCACACATGTATTTGGATACGGCCAGGCCTCAGCCAGGGAGTATTATAAGGTACGTTTCTATCAGCAAATTATCTTTTAAATAAAAACGACATGTGGGGAAGGCAAAGGGGAGCAGCGCAACTGCATAATAATGACAATGAGGTCACTAAACCAATAGAAGCACCCTTCATCTAGTTTAGTGTTCATTTCTTACAGCTGCTGTGGCCTACTAAAAGTCGGAGTTGAATGAGGAATAATGTCGCATGCATCGTGATCTGTATTTAGATATAAAATTAGAATTTTAATATTGTGATGACAGCTTTTAACCCTGGCTATACAGAGCCGACACATGTTTTTTCTTCCAAAGCTTTTCTAATAATATTTTGGTCAAATTTGCTTCGTCTCTCAAACATTTGCGTCACTATCCTTTCTAGAAAATAGCCTATTATATGTAAAAACTCTTATGTTTATCGACAGTAACACTCGTTTAGTTTCTCACAATTTGTGAAATATTTAGCTCGATCTTTTATAAGGTTTCAATTATTATTTCCCCATAATTAGATTAAATTAGAAATGCTAATAATTTACCACTTCAGCTGATTTGCACTGTAACTTTAGCATAAATAATAAAACAAGCCAAATCTACTTTAAGAGTTTAATTTCATTTAGATGTTTTCTTCTTGTTGTTTTTTACTGTGTATATTGAAATATGAGCTAAACAGACAAGCAAAGCTGTTTTTACCTGCTTCAACAAGAAGAAAAAGGAAAAAAGAAATTAAAGAAAAGAAACGTAGGGTCAAGTATGAGGGAAAACTCATTTAAAATGTAAATGTCCAAATACGTTATTTTAATTGTACCTCAAAAACAGTATATTTACTTAAAATCAAAGAATAAGATACCGGTTTAATATCCAATAACAATGCGTTTTCTTCATGTCTAAAGACGCGTTTTGACATTCTTTTAAATGCAGGATAAATATTATACATGTATTTGCAAGGTGGCATATGGAATAGACTAGGCTGTATTTTTAATCATTTTACATATTTACTTGTGGATATAATCGTGACTTGTATTTAACAAGATTAATGACCTCTATAAAGTCCCGGCCGTGATTCACAATGATCTGCTTATACAAGACACTAAACGGCCACAGATGCGAATGAAAGAGGAAGATTAAGGGAAAACTGCAATAAAAAACAAAAACAAAACAAACATTTTAACAGCTAATAGTTTAACTAGTTGTGTGTGTGTGTGTGTGCGCGCAAGGTCATCTGTCATTCCAAAGGTATCCTCACTACATCGGATCTAAGGGAAGCCACTTTCAAAGCTACTTTAGCTTCATCTATCCACAACTAGCCCTGAAAAGACTCTCAGGTCCACTGAACAATGAGTCCAGGATCACTTTCACTGCTGTACAGCATGTGGTGTGCCTCCAGAAGGGGCTTACACGGGTTCACAATAATGTATTTAGGAACACAACATGCGTCCTTCATGTGTTTATTCTGCACAATCGAGCATTGCATCCGCGCGCGCGTGTGTGTGTGTGTGTGTGTGTGTGTGGAAGAGGGATATGCTGCGACGTGCGCTGGGAACAAGCCGTAGTTAGGCCTAATACTGTAGTTAGGCTACATTCCAATTTGTCAGCAACATTTTGCGCAAAAAACTGTTCGTCACTACAATTAAGAGAGTTTAATTAGAGAGGGATTTATATCAAACGATTCCGTAAATAGAAAGAGTTCACTCATGATTACAGCATAGCTATAACTAACTGACTGCTTTTGCATTCTCCTCCTCAGACGAATGTTTCCT
Source organism: Enteromius fasciolatus (assembly GCA_032361145.1). Taxonomy (NCBI): domain Eukaryota; kingdom Metazoa; phylum Chordata; class Actinopteri; order Cypriniformes; family Cyprinidae; genus Enteromius; species Enteromius fasciolatus. Next base: position 12,797 of record JAUMHR010000049.1, on the reverse strand, counting down.
ACATTTCAAGTCAAAATATTTGGAATGGACCCAATGGCAGATTACATGCTCCTGATGGATTTCCTACCAGTGGATGATAAACGATACAGGTATGCCGTGAATCGGAGTGCCAGGGGCACGTTATGAGCCTGCTGTACATTACGCGGACGTGCACCGAATTTGCATCCAAACGAATAAACACATTTCGAAGTTAAATCCACGTTGCGTTGCGCAATATCAGTCATATTATTAGTGTTATCCAAAGAGCACAACTGTCCCAAACGGAGCACTCATTCTCTTTCTTCTCTATAGGTATGCCTTCCACAGCTCTTCGTGGCTGGTGGCCGGGAAAGCTGATCCAGCGACTCCAGGAAGAGTGCACTATCACCCGGACTCACCTGCCAAAGGAGCGCAGTGGATGAAACAGATCGTTTCCTTCGATAAACTAAAACTCACCAACAATCTACTGGACGACAACGGACATGTAAGTGTTTTTAAACTGAGACCTACTTACAAAATACTATTGCGTCAAAAAACGTATATTAGATATTATTCTTTTAGCATCTTATTTCATATTTATATGAAAACAGCACAGACCAGTGGAAGAATGAGTAAATATTCCTAAATTCCGCCTGTGGCACATCTGCACATTTAAAGGCGATTTCTGTACGTAATGTGGCAATGGAAATAATTAGTGAAGGTTATCACTCCGCGGTACGACGTTAATTACAGCCTACAATAACTGTAAAGTTAAAAAGACACAAATGAACAGAGGAAACGCGTAATATGTTCTCATTTATAGTTGCTTTATAGTCTATTTATAGCACGCAATGGAGTTTTTCCACATGTAATAACGCAAATGGATTGTTTTTAATTACACTTTTTGGATGTATAAATTTGAGGTAACTTAAATATGCCAAATAAGATTTTGTGTATGCGTAAAGCGCGCAATCTCGCTGCACTGTTCCTATCGGTATTATTTGAAAGTCATGTTCAATTATGCATTGCTTTCGCAGATCATACTGAACTCAATGCACAGATACCAGCCCAGGTTCCACGTGGTCTACGTAGATCCCAGGAAAGACAGTGAGAAATACGCCGAGGAAAATTACAAGACATTTGTTTTCGAGGAGACCAGGTTTACCGCCGTCACGGCGTATCAAAACCACAGAGTAAGTGCACTAATTATTACGGCTTTTAGAAACACCTTGTTTTCATATGCCCACTGATTTTAATATTAAAGCCCCACCACCGGTAACCTAGTCTGTTTTACAGGGAAATATAGCCTAGGCTACTTATACTTGTGATATATTAAACGTTTTGAACCACGCGACTTTATGTACACGGAAAAAAATCCGAATAGAAATAATTTCGTGCAGCTTTTAATGTTTAAATTATTTTCGTATCTTAATTTACCTTTAAAATAACTACTTTTGTTTCAAGTGAACAAACAATTATTGCAAAAAGCTCCGTTTAAATATAAACGCTGAATAAGATCTGTGCCGTCACTGATGCTCTCACGCAGCTGTCCTGTGTTTTTCTTCTTCTTCTTTTTTCATCTGTCTTTCCTGCTCTGTCTTCTATCAGTTTGACCTCTTGATCTCTAACTCTCACCGCGCGCTTTACATTTGTTTTTCAACTCATTCCGGAAAATCACGCACACATCTCCATCGAGCACGAGGCTTTAGCTCGCGAGTTCATATTTAACATAAATAATTCCCAGTCTGTGTCCAAATAAATGTTGAGATGTGTTATTGTTAATATAAATACAATCGTCGAGTGTCTACGCCCTCTCAGGAACGCCGCGCGCTCGTTAAGGTTGTTGTATACGCGATTAATTGGAGCGTAACATGGCAGAAAAATGAGTTTACAATTTAAAAAACGCCTTATATTAACACGAGCTCTGAGAAATGATTACCTGTATAAACAATGTCATTGTCAGAATAAAAATAAATGAACAATATTGGAGGTCAATACCCGAATTTGTTCATTTGGCACCCGCACATTTTTCACGTTTTCACTTTCTTCTTCTCAGATAACGCAACTGAAAATCGCCAGCAATCCGTTTGCCAAGGGCTTCAGAGACTGTGACCCGGAGGACTGGTGAGCTTTTCTTTTTTGCTTTTAAATGAGATTTTAAAAAAGTAGAATATTGGAAATAAGACCATTATATAATGCACGTTTAGGCCTGTTTATATGTTTTTAGAGACTCAATTATCTAATGTTGTTAACTAATGAACCTTATTGTAAAGCCTTACCCTTTTTATATATGGTAAATTATGCATTTATTTTTTGGCAATTTAAAAATTGCTGTCGCACATATATACTATACATGGGAAGTTGACAAATAAAAATTGGTGTCCTATGGTGTGACAAAGCAAAAAATGCATTAAAAAAACCCAACAATAATAACATGCAGCTATGCATCTTGATGTTTAGAGTTATAAATAGCAAGACAGAGGTTTATCATTAAGGTTAGAGTTTTACATTTTTGCTGTCACACCATAGGACATACATCAACTACCCACATACATACATGTATACATATATGACTCAAGTAAGCAAGCAGCAAAATGATTTATTGCTCTGAATGACAATTATATTTTTGCTAGAATTCTTTCAGACATAGCACTCGTTCATACAGACTAAAACAATGCATTCCAGTGCATGTCACTGATTTTATCTCGCCTGTTTTCAGGCCCAGGAATCACAGACCGGGCTCTCTGCAAATCATGAGTGCGTTTGCTCGAACCAGAAACCCCATGTCCTCTCCTCCTCAGCAGAACGGCACAGAGAAAGGTCTGTATGCGACACACCGCTCACAAAAACTCATTTAGCACAATATTCCTAGTTTGAATGAATGTTCACATTTGGTGCATGGATAATATCGTGTGCCTATTACTGATCAAACAGCTCATGCAGGAATGCACGTTTTCGCATGCATAAACAAAGCATGTTCAGCTGTGTAAAAGCCAATTTACTCGAAATGAGCGACAGGCTCAAATAAAAGCAGTTCGGATTTTGGGTCGAGAAATGGCTCCGGTCTGTTTGCTTTCTCAGCATCTACGTTCCAGTGAGCAAAACAGTTACATTAGTCAGGTTGAGCGCTGCAAATTTCAGTACACAAAGGTTTGAACAGCTGCATGCCCAGAGGACATGCTCAGACCCAGATTTTTCAGCCCTGCTCTCTGTGTAAAATGATTTCCTCTGTGAGTTCGCCTCTTTGGCTGAAGGACACTTATGACTTATCCTGCCAATCAAGCACAGCACATCTCACTTCACAAGCGAACTAAATTACACCGCTTTTTCATTAGAGTTCAGCTCCCTGAGCTCATTGTCAGGGCTTCCGTGTACGTTTGTAAAGAGCCATTCAGAACGGTGCATCTATCTGTACACAAACAGGCCTCTAATCAACGGCTCGATTGTGCAAAATAATCCTAAAAATAACACACGGCCACTCTGACTCACACCTGTTTATATCTCGCTACATATCATATTAAAGGCAAGATACCGCAGGTGAACGGAGTACAAAATTAACTAATAGAAACGCCATATTTTTCCAGGTGACTGCTTACATTAAGAACTGAAAACGTTGCTTTTATTGCAAGTTTTAAATGTGATCATTTTTGATACATCCAAAATTAAAAACTGGATAGAGGTCGATTAGTATTTTCTTGCAAAATACACCTCTATAATCTTTGTTTTATTACAGTGTAGATAGCAGATAGGAAGAAAACTGGTGCTAGTTTGAGAAAAGACCTTTAAAGATGCATAATGAAACACAATATGTGAGCCTGGAGCACAACAGCACAGCAACACATCGCATGGGGCAAAATTACATTATTTTTTTTTTAATGGAAGAAATCATACGGATATTAAGTAAAGATCATGGTCCATGAAGATATCTGCAAATACTGTAAATCTATTTTTAGTTATATTTCTATGCATTGCTAAGATCTTCATTTGCTCCCTCAGATTCCAGATTTTCAAATAGTTGTATCTCCGCCAAATATCATCCTATCGTAACAAATCATACGTCAGTGGAAAGTTTATTCATTCAGCTTTCAGATGCTTTAAAGAAACTTTTTTTGTGGTCCAGGTTCACATTTTACAATAACAAAGAATCTGCTTCTTGAAAGCTGTATTTACTGTTGATGATTGTGCACGGTAGAGATAGCAATGAAATGGTTTTGGTGCCGCCTTTAAAGATAAAATCTATTGACAAATAGATAAACTAACAAAAAAATAGGAGTCAATTTTGGAGGTCTTCTTTCCACTAGTCTGAAACAACATTACGACAAAGCCAAACAGATGCATGAAAAAAAGTGTCTTGAAATCTAACTCTCTTTCCGTCTCCCTCACACAGAAGACAGCAGGAGAGAATACGAGCGTGACCCCAGCGGCACTCCTCTTCACACGGATCCCACTCACCAGCTGATGTCCCGTGTCCTGAGTCCGGCCCTTCCGGTCCTCGGAGGCCTGCACACCGTGCCCCTGACCGCCGGCCCTCGGAGCCCACCCCACGACCTACGCCTTGAAGGACACCCACAAGCCCCGGACACCCTTCACCATCATCCCTACAAATACCCAACCACCTACGAACACTACCTAGGAGCCAAAACCAGGCCGTCCCCGTATCCCTCCCCGAGCATCAGAAGCCACGGCTACCATCCTCACATGAACCCAGCTACGGCCAACATGTACTCTGCAACGAGCGCGCCGACTAATTACGACTACGCTCCCAGATAATGACTCCATCCGCACTCCAGATCGAGAAAACACACATACCTTGAGTCCCAGACTCACCAAACACGTTGGGCACATCTTTTGCAGTGGCTTCTAACCGTTGGAAAGAGAAGCGCTCATATTTATTGACGGGAGAAATGTCACAGACGTCCTCGTGGAGCATTAGGACGAGACCCAACATTAGCTCTGGACGCCAGAGCACCTGGAAACTGCAGTATAACTAGTGTTCGGAGCAACAAAAGAGACAAATAATGCATTATCACGGACTGGAATTAAACTTTTGTGTTGGATGCACTTTTTGTTTTTGCTTTTAAAAAGCCATAAGTTATATATCACCCTTGAGCCATCGAGCTTCTAGATAGATGGAGTATTTGCATGTTGCGCTGTTTTGAAGGTGCTGAAAAGCCCTGAAATGTTTTTTGTTTTTTTTCCTGGTTGAGAATGATTTTGTTTTTTTTAAATGCTAGACCACCTTTAGCAGGTCCGTGAAGCTTGTAACGTGGCACTGACGTACAGCAATTCAAATAAATAAATGAACAGAATGACTGTGCTGAACTTGTAAAATAAACATTAAATATTTTACCTTTAAACACGTTCCATTAGCGTTTGCAATTCTTCTCCAGAGTTACCAGAAGCTTTCTCTCATTCTTTCCTTACTTGGAGGAACTCGCTGCTTTCATTCTCTCCTGAAATATGTTTGATTTGGAAAGAAATTGTTGATGCATTTTCAAACAGAGAATTCTGGTATCGGTTTGGGCCTATTTCAACCTTAAAAAAAACAAAACATGATTGAGTAATGGGAAATAAATGGTTGATTACTACTAAATTATATACCTAATGTAGGTCTACTTATTTATTTTGGTTTGGAGAGAATATCTGCAATGTCCATATTAAACAGTTTAAAGAGGATTAATATTATAACACTTACTATGCAGTTAAAAAACGAAAGGTATACAGAGAATAAGTAGGTTATTATAGATATTATTGCTCAGAACTGATGTAATTTCAGTAAAATGAGAGAGAGAGATGATCCAGGTTCAGCAGAGTCTAGTGTTTCTGTAGCTGATCCCGTGGTAGAGGAAAGAGCAGGTTTGACCTCTGACAGCTAACGACTTTCTGAAGTATCAGAGGTTAAACAATGTTTCCAGCCATTTGAGCGACGACTAATTGCTCGTATAATTTTTTGTTTGTGGTAACAGCTCGATGCAGCGGACCAGCAGGAAAACCGCTCAAAAACACAAACCAGGATTTAATGCTGCCAGATCATTATCATTTTTAATGCCACCATTAATTTATTTCTCTTCTGGCTGAATTATAGCCTAGTATTTAAATTGCAATGCATTATACATCTTACAAATATATACCCTAATGTTCTGGTATCCTTTTTTAACGAACAAATAAATTATACATTTATAAACTTATAAAATAGACTATATTGTTTGTTTACTTAGATCACATATAAAATAGTATTTAAAAAGTACAAAATATTAAAATATTTGCGTCTACTATCGAAACACTTTTTAACGCAAACACACACATATTCATATATAGGCTATTTATATTTAGATTCTATTCTATTTAAACGGTAATTTACATTTAATGCATATTATAAATATTAAAAATAAACGATGTCCTGGTACCCTTTTTAAAGCGTCAAGTCAGCATTATTTATGCAGCCTAGCTCTTTGTGCAATGCAAATTGTGTCAATAAATTATTAATATGCAATGTCCGATTAGACTACTTACTGGGCACACATGTAAAATAAAATAGCCTATTCATATAGCCTAGTTGTTCAAATATAGCCTGTTTACATTCATCCTATGTTTTGTAATTAAATCTTTTAACAATTCGTCCATTGTCAAGTGAAGCGCACATGTTATTTCCCTATTTTAGTACATTAGGGTCCGGAAGCGCGCGTCTGGAGGACTGGGCCTCCCTTCGCGTGAGCCTGTTCCCGGCTAGAGCTAATGAGTTTGGCCCGTCAGGAAGGCCGGGACACCCGGGCCCATGGCTCTTCCGTCAGGGGTCTACCCATCTGTGTTTTCTCTGTTAGCGCTTCGCCTTGATGAGAGGGGCCGCCGGTGTACCTGCGTCCATGAATGATGACTGACGGCTGTTTCCAACAATGAGCGCTTCTAAAAATGCGCATTATTTATGGGCCGAATGCACCGAAAATTGTATCCGTCTTTGAAGTCGAACATGACGCGTGAGAAGTTCAGCTTGAAACACAGTTTGATCCCAAAGGAAATACCTGCGCTTCAAAAACACACACAAATAGCCTACCGTGACATTAATTCACATTCGTTTGGCATTACAATGTCACAAAGTCAACGTTTGCCATTTAAAAAAAATAAAATAAAATGTATAAAGAAACAATATAGCAAATTTATTTATAACAAAATAAATAAATAGCCTCATAGAAATGAAGGCTATCGTTCGAGATATATTAAATGTTAATATAATTCTTTTAAAAAAAGAAACGTGTTTATTTGCATGCATTAAATAATTAAACAGCAATAAAAAAAAAAGTTATAAAAAATAATGTCTAACTGGATAAATAGAAGCCCTATTTTCTTGTTAATTTTTTCATTATTTTTTAAACATTGACAAATAATTTTTTCCATGCAAATTCAGATCAAATGGATATAAGTATTCATTAAAACTACTGATCGATCTCCTAATGCGGCGACACTTCTTACTCCAGTTAGAAACAACGTATGAAAACACACATCATCTTGTTTTTAAGCTTTTCTAGCAGGAGTCTCAGCCATCCCAGACACAGCTTCAAATAAAACAGGCTTTTAATGAACAATAACGAGCAACGCTGTATTATGCTAAGTTGACTCTACCTTCATGTCTCCTGCCAGCCATGTCCAACTCTCTCATGTGTACAAAGTGAGGAAATTAATAATAAAAAATGGATACATCAGTCAAAAAAATAACTACATTTTAAATTAATTGTATTGTATAAATATTGTTTTATATATCAGTCCATGCTGAAAGCCTCTAACTCACCACACACACATGGACATTTCTTATCAAAAACACACTGTATGGTTAAAGAAAAGAAAAAAAAGAGCTGGTAATCATCTGACACAGGGTCGCATCTGGAACATCTGTTGTGACAAGCCTGTCTTTTGTGTTTCTTTCTCTCACTTGGCACATCCAAAGACAGCTCTTCAAAAAAAAGAAAGGACCAACCCTGCAAAATTATTTACCTACAACCGTGCACGTGTTTCACATTTTCCCGCGTTTTTCAGTGAATTTGAGTTCCATTTGTCAGCACCACGTATGAAAACAAATCACTGGCGTGCTTATCTCAGACAACAGAAATGGTTTCATTCCGATCGAGATTGCCAACATGTAGATAATCTACTATAACACAGCCAGTGTTGGGTTTCTCTCATTCAAAGAGCCATTTCCTCAGACTGTGATTACCTGGGATTATTGTTAGTTTCCAAAAACTAACATCCATTCATCCAGTCTTACCTAGAGGATCCAGCAGGAGTCCATTGTGGGTGACTACGGGTTTGTTTAAGCTGGTCAGGTGACCTCTGACCTCTGGTGTGATGGACAGGCGTGTGCCTGTTGTTCAGAAAGCCACAGGTTTTCATCAGCGGCCCGTGTCGAGGTTCTGCTTATACTGACTGCTTAAGTGATCTATTATTGACTTGGGAGGTATCGAGTCTTCAGCGGTACGTGTGTATTCACCGACCCCTGGCATGGCTTTTTTGTGCCCCCCGCAGAGTCTATAAAAGTAGGAAGCGGTTACCAATCGGATGAGCTCTAGAAAGGTCATGGACAAAGGTACACGACAAGGAGAAGGCTAATGACCAGGCGGGCTGTGAAATCAACTGTTTTGTCTTCCTCTCCGGCCGGCGACTCGCCCGCTGATGCTTTTTCCTTTAAAAGGATGGCCTCTAAGTTCCCGAGCTTCCTGTAGCGTCTGATGAGATATTCCAGTCTGGGTCTGTCCCCAGAGACACGTGCTTTATGGGGCAGAACGGCTGTGGGCCGTTTGAAGTTGCATGAAATCCCATTTAGCTTAGTACCAAGGATGGCTATTATTACCGCATACGCTGACAAAAAAATCCACTTTCAAACTCTTCGCATGTTAGTCAACTAATATGCATGCCTGTTTTTGATAGCCAGGTTGAGTTATTAAAACCGGTTTGGCTTGAATATTTATTGAAGTTTAAGAACAGGGATAAGAATTGATTCATGATTCCTAACGGTTCCATTAACAATACTTTTACTTCTCAGAGGAAGAAACATTTCAACCTAAAATATTATATTTTTACACTCTGGAGGATTGATAAGTCATTGATAAGGGAATAAAATGGCACTGGTCATGATTCACCAAAAGAATCAGTCACTAAAGAGTTAAACTAAACTGCTCACTGTGTATTGTTTGATTGACCAAAAAAAGCAGTCATTTGTTCTAAAATTATTAAAAAGGCCAAAACTGAGCCAAGCATTTGTAAGATCATGGAGCTGGTTCGTGGTTTCCATACTTACGAATCTGATCTGGAGATAGTTTACACAATGTAAGATATGTTTTCCTAACGTGAAGAACTGCTCTGGTGAGCGAGCCACATTGCATTCGCCGAGCAATAAATGCAAAAATAACTAGTTTGTCTTTTAGCCACATCCGAACACAGAGGTCAGTCTTGTCTTTAGGCTGAGAATAGAGCTGCCTTCATCAGCTCATGTGCTTAAAAAGAACGAAACGAATCCTGCTCAATGAATCTTTCTAACAAACAGGCCTGTCTGCGGAGCCGAGCCCTTGTGATTAACCCTGCGTGATGTATGCAGGTCAGACCAGAGGGCAATCTCTAACTCGGAGGAAGATTTGGAAAAACAGCACTGGATTAGTTTGCCGCTCAGGTGTGACTTTAAGAGCAAATCCACACCTACTGAAGCACATCAGCCTGGAGTAAAGCAAACAGATCGGAGAGGACGGTTTAAGCTCTGCCTTTGACAATAAAACACGTTTAAATTACAAACACGGCCGTGGAGTGTTTATATTAGCTGCTTTTTTGTTTGATTTGAAAGCATTTCCACCAATAAGCACTCATTCACTCAGACACGTTAGTAACGACTTTCTAAATGAGACCATGTCATAGCTCCGCCTCTGAATGACAGCCATTTAATAATTTAGGCGCTTTCATGAAAAAATAAATAAATAAATATAAGCACCATGTTCAAGCATGTGACTAAAATCAGTAATCTGCAGGAAACAGAGTGAAGAAACTATATATAGAAGCTGCAAACTAAAAACTAGATTAACAAAGACAAAAATTATTCAAATCATAGATTTCGACTTTTTTTTTTTTTTTTTTCGAAATAAGAATTGATTATCAGTTTCTGTATTTACTTAACAACCTTGTATGCAAATATAAGACTTCAAGTCATTATACTTGATATTACATTATTACTTGATATACATTCAAATGAACCATTTCAACATATTCTTAATTTAAATATTATATATATATATATATATAAAATAACAACTGATTCTTGGTTCCTGTCCTTACTCAAGAACCTTGTATGCCCAAGACCTCAATTAGTGCCGTCAAGTGATTAAGTTTTTGTTTTTAATGTGTGTGCATATATTATATGTGTATATCTAAAAATACAAACACATGCATGCATGTATTTTAGAAACATATGTTGTTTGTATATTAAATATATTTATATATAATATAAAATATATGAATATAAATACATAAACACATCCAGTATATATTTAAAAAATATATACATACAATATGGTACATATACATTTGTATTTATCTTTGATGAGATTAATTGAGAATAATTTCGATCAATCATTTGACAGCACTACCTCGAGTGATTATATATACAACTGCTAAATAAGACAATGTTGTAGCTCCGCCTCAGAATGGCAGTCAGCCAATAATTTAGGCGCTTTCATTCAAAGAAAATATATTAGCACCACGTTCAAGTATGTAAATAAAGTCAGAGTAATTTGCAACAATCAGTTTGAAGGAAATGGTAAAGCCTCTGTCTTTCAAACTCAGCTTTGGCTATATATAGACCACACACTGATCCGCTGGTCCTTGGACCCCGCGGCCAAGAGTCTCTGTGGGGGGTCCTGATGGTCTGAGAAGGCCACACTATTCACCATGTCAGTATGATGTTGCAGAACAGCCAGTGGCTTCAGCTTCTTCCAGCCAAACACTCTGATGCTGTCGTCCCATCCCGCCGCAGCCAGGATCTTTCCATCGGCACGAACACACAGCTGGGAGACCCCAGGATTGGTCATCTGAACAGAGTCGTGCATCTGTAGAGAAACACAGATACCAACCCAATGGAGACAAATGCAAGACTCATTTAACAAACAAATCCTATGCAAGAGTATGAATTGAATATCGTAACAAACAATCATGGCAGTTAACAGTGTTGATTACATGTTAACTAACTGCATCAGTGTTCCTGTACATTTCTGAACAGTCACCACTGATAAGCTACTATTAAATATAATTTTAAGATAGAAACTCTCAAGCTGCTCTGCAACGATTTGTATCGTGAGAAGCGCAATACAAATAAACATATAATAATAATTATATTTACATAGCGCCTTTCCAGTGCTCAAGGACTTGAATTGAAACAAATCGTGGCAATTGTGTCCGTACACGCTTACTTGTCTCAGACGGCTAGAAAGGATTACTATCTAAATGCACGACGCATAAACTATGTACCAGAAACAAATGAGCTTGTTGTTCAATGACCTGAGTGAGAGCAAATTTAAATCCATAAAAAGCAATTCCCCACCAGCCCCCTTCAGGCTGATCTGATGATTGAGCCGCAAATGAACGGCTAAATAGCTGTTGAACCTGGCAGAGACCATCCGCGTGCCTCAATCGCCGGCCATAAAACATTCAATCACGAGCAAATCGCTATTTGGATTGGAGCATTAGGGTTACCTTTGTCACCGAGCAAGGACTGCTTTGTTTGCGAAGGCCTTGTTGTTTTAACAGTCTCTGGTAAATTACATTTGCATTGAAAGCTCTGGTCAACAGCCGAGGGGAAAGCTAAAGATTACCTTCCCTTGCTCTCTGTGATCTACGGCGGCCAGGAGACCAGATAAATCTCAGTAATGGGCAACAATGTGACGTATTATAAAGTATTACCGAGAGCTCATTATCTCTCCTTTGAGGACGTTCTCAAGGTATTTCCTGGAGAAAAGTGCACACGTGTGCTGAGCTCGTGTGTGTGTGTGTGTGTGTGCTGTTTCTCCACGGGAGGCATCTGGTCCCAAAGCTGGAATTGAACAGGACAGCGTAAAATTGACTTCATAAGCGGTGTCCGGAGAGACTAATGGCTCTCATGCGGGAGAAGACAGTGAAGAATTTGTCGGCGTGCTCCTGTTTCTGCCTGGAAAATCAGAGCCAGTCACTCCTGCATGTGGAAGATATAAGCCAGTCAGGTATTCCTGACCCAGGCGGATAGAAGAATGCACCGTCCAGAACATTATTCTTTAAAGGGGTCATATGATGTTGCTAAAAAGAACATTATTTTGTGTGTTTGGTGTAATGCGGTGCGTTTATGCGGTTTATTTTCCACAAGCTGTACATTATTGTTTCACCTCTAAGCCCCGCCTCCTGAAACGAGTCAATTTGTACAAAACTCATCATTCTAAAAAAAGCGAGGTGTGCTCTGATTGGCCAGCTATCCTGTGCATTGTGATTGGCTGCATACCTCAAGCCTTTGGTGGAAATGTTACGCCCCGTACCATAACGTGATGGTCCCCGTCCCGGCGCTATGACACCAGAACAATAAAACACATTACAAAGCAGGCATTTGTTGATCCAGTGGAGACTAATGTGGAATTACTAATGATCATGACTTAGTTCTGTGTTTTTACACGTGGTGTTACATCACACTTCGTATACATAACACCACGTCTGCATTCGTGTTTGGAGAAACAACAAGCACTACCCTTCACTGCTCTAAACTCACGTTTGATAGTAAGTAGCAGCTTGTTTTAATAAGAAAAGCTCACTATCTTAAAGGTTGTGAGTGGTCAGCAGCAGACTGTTCT
>JAUMHR010000048.1:4725000-4750771 GCA_032361145.1 Enteromius fasciolatus | reverse complement strand
GGTATAACTGTAGTTAAGGTGTACCTTTAGAGTCTTCGTAGCGCGCTAAGAGACAACGTTATCGGAGAACGCAGCCCTGATCATCATCAGTCTGTCTGGAATCACATGAAGAAACAGAACAAACTTTTTAACTCTGTTGAGAAAAGAATGAACAAGTTGCTTATTAGCATTAGAACATTAGCCGATTATTAGTAGGAATTAAACACATATTAATGCTTTATTTTACACTTCCTATATACTCTACCTACCTATACTACATCATGGAGGATTTTTGCAAATACCTTATTAACTTATTTGCCTTTTTATGGTAGGTTTCTTTCATGGATGTGTTTCCAAGTGTTTACTGCCGTCCACCTAAAGAGGTCCTTGAGCTAGAAATGAAGGAAAATCGATCATCAGTAGAGGGTGACGATCCCCTCATGGATGATCAAGAGTTCCGAAGTGAGGCCTACCAGCGGCCTTATCAGTACCTTCAACGGTTCTACAATGGTCAGAATTTGGATACCTTCAAGTACCAAGGAGTTGAGGGCTCTCATGTCGAATGCCTTCAGATGTTGTTTGTGTACTGTGGAATCGTAGACCCCTCTTGGGCAGAGTTACGAAACTTTGCTTGGTTCCTAAACTTACAACTCAAGGATTGTGAGAACTCAGTTTTCTGTGAATTTTCTGTTATAAGGGACATTTTGTCAGGATTTAAAAACTTTGTTGTTGATTTCATGATTCTCATGGCAAAGGATTTTGCCACTCCTTCACTTAGCATCTCTGACCAGAGTTCAGGAAGACCACAAAATGACCTTTCTTCCTGCAATGAAGAGGATCTGGCTCCCTTTAGGATAAGAAAAAGATGGGAGTCAGAACCACATCCATATATTTTCTTCAATGGTGACCGTGTGTCCATGACATTCATTGGCTTTCATCTCCAGCAAAATGCACAGAAAGGGATTGATGCTATTGATCCATTAACAAAGCGAGTGATCAAGCAAAACATCATGACTAAAGAGCTCTATGAGGGCCTCAAACTGCAGGGTGTTCCTTTTAATATTGATTTTGACCCGCTTCCAAGGCATGAGAAAATTGAGAGCCTTTCCAGAGTGTTGGGCATACAGTCTCCTACTGACCCCGATGAAACGTATGAGCTCACCACAGACAACATGCTGAAAATGCTGGCAATTCATATGCGCTTTCGCTGTGGGATTCCCGTTATAATCATGGGTGAGACAGGATGTGGAAAGACCAGACTAATTAAATTCCTTTGTGATGTGCACAGAGGTGGAATTGACACTGACAATATAAAATTAGTCAAGGTTCATGGAGGGACAAGTTCAGATGTGATTTACACCAAGGTAAGAGAAGCAGAGGACACAGCGTTAAGAAACAAGCAGAACTTTAAATTAGACTCTGTGTTGTTTTTTGATGAGGCAAACACAACAGAGGCCATTAGCAGTATTAAGGAAGTCCTCTGTGACAACACTGCTATGGGACAGAATCTGACAGAGAACAATGGCTTGCAAGTAATTGCCGCTTGCAACCCATACAGAAAACACACAGACGTAATGATCAAGAGATTGGAGTCAGCTGGTTTAGGATACAGAGTCCGGGCTGAGGAAACGGATGAAAAACTTGGATCCATTCCACTTCGTCAGCTTGTGTACAGAGTGCATGCTTTACCACCTAGCATGATTCCACTAGTGTGGGACTTTGGACAACTCAGTGACCATACTGAGAAAATGTACATCAAGCAAATAGTTGAGAGGGTGTTTCAAACCCATTCCATTGATACAAACAGCATCACAATCATCACAGATGTTCTGTCAGCCTCACAGAAGTATATGCGTACAAGACAGGATGAATGTAGTTTTGTGAGTCTGAGGGACGTAGAGCGCTGCATGCAAGTTTTTGGCTGGTTCTACAGAAACCACAATATGTTGTTTTTAGAACTTGACAAGTTTGAGAGTGGAAAAATAAATGATCAAAGCCAGAGGGACACTGAAACAAGAAACCCAATTCAATGGTCATTAATTATGGCTGTTGGGGTCTGTTACCATGCCTGCTTGGAGGATAAACAGAAATACAGAGAAAACATTTGCAGATACCTTCCAGCGACCTACAGCCCAAAAAAAGTGATGCAGGAGATCTCAGATATTCAGGATCTTTTTCTGAGTGGAGTTCCACTGGGTGAAACTATTGCCCGAAACAACGCCTTGAAGGAAAATGTCTTCATGATGGTTATTTGCATTGAACTCAGAATACCTCTCTTCTTGGTTGGAAAACCTGGAAGCTCCAAGTCTTTGTCAAAAACTCTAGTTGCAGATGGCATGCAAGGCCAAGCAGCTCATTCGGATTTGTTTAAAAAGCTAAAGCAAGTTCATCTTGTTTCCTTCCAGTGCAGTCCTCACTCTACACCAGAGGGGATCATCAATACATTCAAGCAGTCTGCTCGTTTTCAGGAAGGCAAGAATCTATCAGAATATATCTCAGTGGTAGTGCTAGATGAAATAGGCTTGGCTGAAGATTCCCAGAAAATGCCCCTGAAAACTTTACATCCTTTGTTGGAAGAGGGATGCGTAGATGACCAGCCGTTACCACACAAAAAGGTTGGATTCATCGGTATCTCTAACTGGGCGTTGGATCCCGCCAAGATGAATAGAGGAATATTTGTTTCGCGGGGTGATCCTGATGAAAGGGAATTGATTGAAACTGCTGAAGGAATATGTTCTTCTGATCTCATGATCCTTGAGAGGGTAAGAGATTACTTTGATCCATTTGCCAAGGCTTACCTGGAAATCTGTAGCGAAGACGACAGAGGTTTCTTTGGTTTGCGAGACTATTACAGTTTAATAAAGATGGTATTTGCTGTTGTCAAAGCTTCAGAACAGAGGAGCAAGCCTAGTGCAGAACAGATTGTGAAAGCTGTGCTGAGGAACTTCAGTGGCAAGGATAATTCTGTCCCAGTTTTCACCAGAGGTCTAAATATTGAGCCCAAACTTGAAAACATCAGTACTGTTGACCTTGTAAGAGAGAACATCACAGCCGTTGGTCAAGAGGAATGCAGATACCTGCTGGTTCTGACCCAAAACTATGCAGCCCTTCAAATTCTTGAGCATATGTTTTTTTCAGACCAGTGCCAACCAGAGATTATCTTCGGTTCAAGTTTTCCAAAAGACCAGGAGTATACTCAGATATGCCGCAACATTAACCGTGTGAAGATCTGTATGGAAACTGGTCAAACCATTGTGCTTCTCAACCTGCAGAACTTGTATGAAAGTTTGTATGATGCTCTTAACCAATATTACGTCTGGCTTGGAGATCAGAAATATGTGGATTTGGGGCTTGGAACTCACAGAGTCAAATGCAGAGTGCACAAAGATTTCAGGCTCATTGTCATTGAAGAGAAGGATGTTGTATACGAGCAGTTTCCTGTTCCGTTGATCAACAGGTTGGAGAAACACTATCTTGACATCAATACCATACTGAAAAGGGAGCAAAAAGACATTGCTGAGAAGCTTAAGCAGTGGGTTGCATGCTTCGTTGCAGCTAATAGCAATGACTCGATTGGTTCCCAAGCATGCAGCTACCATCCTGCTGATGCTTTCATTGGCTACCACTCAGACACCTGTGCCTCTGTTGTCCTGCAAGTTACAGAGCAACTCAAAGGGCAAAGTTTAGATGATTCGAAGAGGATTTTAGAAGAGGCTAAACTGATCCTTTTGAACTGTGCCACACCAGATGCAGTGGTTAGACTAGAGAGCACTTCCTTCTCCAAAGTTGACACTGATCACTTGTCAAAGGTTTACTTTGAAGACCAGAAGCATAGCTCACTTGCTGATTTCATCCTTTCTCAAATACAGCAAGCAGGGCCTAGCCATGCCTTTTTCACAGAGGTAAACATACTGTATTGTACAAATTGTGAGTATTCAACATTTGTATATTTGCAAGTTGTGCACTTTCTTGCTATCCTTTTTATTCTGTAGGTAACTACATTCTCAAGGCTTCTGACATCAACGGAAACTGAACAGCTACAGAACATAGTTGAAAACGTTGAGCTCCTCTCATTACAGCAGTTTGACACGGAAAACTCATTCCTCAAGACAATCAGGTATTGTGCTCAAAACATCACATCACATTGCTACAACAGAAGCAAATTTATTATTACTTTAATTCGATTTTCTGTGTACAGGAACTATTTGAAGAACAACGCTGGAGATAAGATACTTATCATCCAAACCAATTTTGATGAAAGCACCCAAAGCTTACATTTCATTGCGTCTGCAAAGTGAGTTAAATTTGTTTTGTGGGCCAAGTTAAAGGGATACTACACCCCAAAAATGAAAATGTTCTCATTAATCACTAACCCCCATGTCACTTACTCCAAATCCATAGAAGCTTTGGTCATTCTCTGAACACAATTTAAAATACTTAAGATGAAAACCAGGAAAGCGTAAATACACGTGTGAAAATGATCGTGGTTGAAAGAAAAGCGCATACTGTTCGCGTCCAGTGGATATTCCCCAAAATTGGGCAACAGTAACACTAATAATTGAATAAGTCATTTGCATACAAAAAGTGCTCTTGTAGCTTCAGAGCTTTCAGATTGAACCACTGATGGCAGGTGGACTGTTCTGACCATGTTTTTTCACACTTGTGTCAGTGGGACAGTCACAAGCCTCCCGGTTTTCATCTAAAATAACTTAAATTGTGTTCCTGAGGACGACAAAAACTTTTACAGTAC
Organism: Enteromius fasciolatus; assembly: GCA_032361145.1. Classification (NCBI taxonomy): domain Eukaryota; kingdom Metazoa; phylum Chordata; class Actinopteri; order Cypriniformes; family Cyprinidae; genus Enteromius; species Enteromius fasciolatus. The sequence goes on along the minus strand of JAUMHR010000048.1, from coordinate 4,746,042 downwards.
GTCTTTGGAACAACATGGGGTAAGAGATCAATGCGGTGGAGTATCCCTTTGAATCTAATAAAATCAGCATTATTTTTTTATATTTCCAGATATTCTTCTCTCAATGAAATCAACAAATTCAAGGAAGAGTCCAATGGAAAGATTTTTGTGTACTTCATCACTAAGCTACCCAGAATGGATGGTGGCACGTCCTATGTTGGATTTCATGGTGGTGAGACAACAGATAATCGGCATTACTGACCAACATTATGTTTGTTTTAGACAAAATCGCAATAAAGATTCATCTTTTAAGGCCCTTGGACATCAGTCCACATTGATGACCTGAGGACATCGAAAGACATTATCTCTGACATAAAAGCCTTGCAGGATCTGACCATCAGCAAGCTGTTTGAAGATAAAGCAGAGAAAACGGATGATCCTGAAGGTGATGTTGGTTTATTTTCAGGATGTTGATAGTTTTCATTGATTGACAGAAGTGATCAATGTTCTCAAATAATTTCTATTGTTTGCAGCCATGGAGGTGGAAGACATTCATGTAGAAGAAAGTATGGAAATAGAAGACAACGCTGTGGGTCACAACCTCAACAACAATATATATTTAAGTATATTTTTGAACTGTTGTCACCGTGTTTAAACCGTGTTTCTGATGTTCTATAGGGCTGGGAAAATGTTCTAGACACCAACGTGCTGGTTCGTAGCTGTGTTCAGAGTGCAGTTGGCATGCTAAGAGATCAGTCCGAGGCAGGTACCCGCAGCACCAAGAGAGTCGAGATTCTTCTAACGCTCCTGGATGACAGTGAGAGTCTACAAGGTGAGACATCACTCTCTGTTGGTTTATTTTTTAATAGCCTTGATTTGCCAACCTGCATGTGGTCATGGAAATTTGCATATTTAGGTTACCCAGCTAAATTTATCAAAGCGTTAAAGAAACGGCTTCATTCTCTATTGATGGCTCACGATCAGAACACAATCTCTGCCAAGAGTTGGGTCTCTAAGGAAGCGCTAAATAGCGATGCATTGCAAGAGGGTGGGACTTTTAGGTAAGTGTACGAGAGAATGTGTCAAGTGCATAAATTGTATATCTTTGTGAAACTAAAGCCTATACACCTATATTTGTTCTTTTGTGGATTTTAGACATGCTCTTTGGAGACGAGTTCAAGCAGTAGTAACTCCATTTTTGGCACAACTTCTTGCAATTATTGACCGTGACTGCAATCTAGACTTCTTGCTGGATAGAAACTCTGATGAGTCCTTGAGGAAATTGTGGCTGGACATTTTTGGAGATGTCGAGTTGCTGAATGTTCCTTACACAAGCCTAGACAACAAGTATGTCATTATTTGCAAATCTGCACTGCATTCTCTTTAGGTTTTTCTGTCAGTTCAGCGGCTGTCATTTCAAAGCAGAATTCTGATTTACCTAAATGATAACATTAACAACACAAGTTGTCTGATCACATGGGAAGCAAGAAAAGATAAGTATGCAAATCATGGCTGTATAATCTTTTAACAGCTCAGAGAAGACAATCTTGGTTCAGAACTACATCGCCATTGACAGCAATGTGAGTTGCACCATGCCTTTCAGCTGGAGAATTAAAGATTATCTAGAGGAACTCTGGGTACATGCTTTTCAGCGAGAAGGTATATATACTTAACTGCTATCCTTGCTGTTTGTTGTCGTTTCTGCAATCACAATTGAATCGGTGGGGTTTGTTCTCTTATGACTTGTGACTACTTGTGCTACTTTTATTTATGCCCCTAGCGCCGTCATAGCTCAGGGCCGGGCATTGTAACTGTTTTATGTTCCTACTTGTTCCTACTTACATCGAGCTTTCTCACAACTTCCGTATTTTGCACTGGAAATACGCAATTGCTGTGTAAACAAGACGTTTACTTGGACCAAAGGCAGACAGTGAATGTCATACAGTTTGTAACATCACGACCACAACTGTTTTATTAATATAGTTGTACATGTCCCCTGTACTATCTATACATAACCCACAGGTCTAAGTGGACACACTAATAATTTGTTAGCCTGAGTGCTCTCTAACGTTAGCTGCGTTACTTGGGATATTCTAAAACATTTAACGTGAAAAACGAAACTAAATTTCTGTCAAATTTTATTTAAAGTAAAGACTTGCCACTGTCAAAAGAACAAGCTCTTATTCAGCTTATAAAGTGAATAATATCACGTAAACAAGCGTTCGCCCCTATATAAGTCCATTATCAGGAAACGGCTTAACATGGTCTAACATACCTTAACAACAACCAGGGAAAACCAAACTTCTGTCAAATTTTATTTATAATAAAGACTTGCCACTGTCAAAAGAAGTGAATAATCCAGTTTGTTCCCCTTTGTAACGGAGTGTTCCTCCACGACTCTTGTCATGTCAGCAAAGGTACGCTTTGGCAAACCTGTGAGGGAAGTTGTGTAGAATCGCTCATTTTTAAATTACCCGGCTTTCTGCTGGGTTGACATTACACAGGTCTGCGTACCCTGTGATTGCGTGTTTCTGGTTTCTGTGAGAAAGGTCTATTATGGCAGGGTTTACTAAAGTGGGATTTGCGAACTCCTGGTGGTTTTTGAGGGAATTGCAGGAGGTTTGTGAGTTGGACCATGGTTAGTGTGACCACCCATCCTGCTTTGCATTTAGCCTACCGTTTAGTGTCGCAAAGTTGATGACATTTCAATGTCTCCTCATTGGACGTATATCTTTTGAGAGAAATGCATCTTTATGGATTACATAATAAAAGAGAAATATTCACATTCACATCTAAAAATGTATGTTAATTTACAAAAAATAAACAAAACTGTTTTTTTTTTAATGACCGCAACAGCAGCTGAATTATAGAGAAGAGAGAGAGAAAATAAACTGTTCAGTTGGACTCTCAGATTTCTGCTAAAGTGCTGGAATAGGGTCTGACAGTATTGAGCTACAGCCTGTATTCTAGAGAAAACAACAGTACATGTCCATGCATTTCTCCAACAGGACACTCTCTAGTTCAATTCGAAGAGTTTTTTAGGAAGATCTCCTTGGGCGGGTACATCTCTGAAGCAACCCAAGAGATGCAGATGAAATTTTTCCAGTGGTATCTCCAGGATTTCATCTCTATGACCATGAAGATAACATCAGAGGTGAATCTCGAGGTGAGAGTCAGACTCTTTCAAAGATGTGTTTCTATACATCATCTGTGAATCCAAGCACATATACACGATCACGTGTTGATATGTTTTTATCTCTGTTTTTAAATTTTTAGCTCTTATGTGAAGCCCTTACTTGTGGTGTAAATGAGCTTCGAGGTAGTCAGGAAGTGCCTGAGAGTGCAGTCATTTCTCTGCCGTGGGTTCATGCTGCCTACCATCACTTCAAGAACCGAATACAGAACCTCTACAGGATGATCAGTATAGAGCCTCAGATTGCTCAGGGGCTTCTAGATAACCCATGTGCCAGAGAGGAAACCGAACTGGTGAGTGTTTACATAGTTTGTATTACATGGATCTGCATGTTACTTTATCTGACGGTCTTTCTGTTTCTCAGGTGTTAGATGTGTACGCTGCAGTGGCTTGTATTGAAAGCCTGGAGCCCTGGGCTCTAGATGAAGATGTTCAAAGTCTGGCCTGGCTGAGACGGGTTAAAAAGCTCCAGGTGCCAATTGAGCTGGTCTGCTGTGAGGAGAGCCTACGCCACTATGGAAAGAAAAGCAGACAGATGGTCTCTCGCATCCAGTGAGTTATGATCTTGTCCAATAGGAAACGATTTTTGTATGTTGTGTCACAATCCTACGGGATAGTTCCTACAGTTTTAGTAAAGAAGCCAGTTTGTGTTGGAATTGCTGGCTTTATACCTCTTTAGTTACTGTAATTCAGTGGTTGTTGACCTTTTTTATTACAAATGCCCTCATTATCTATAACAATTGTCATTGTAAGAGGTTGATTGGCTGTCATTTAAAGCCCCATTCCCCTGGTAGAGAGTCAGTGCTTGAGATTGTATTCCACTGATATACTTATTTACAGTTCAGTGAATGAAAAAGCCGGTTATATATTTTCTGTACTTTAGACATGGCTGGCGTCGTGTATACGCTGGGGCTTTGTTCGTGGAGCACATGCTGCTGGGTGTCGAGGATGTGCATTCAAACCTCAGGCCCCTGGTTCTTCAACACACTCAACGCCTAGCACAAGTGAGTACGCTTCCAGTCCTTCCTTGAAAAGAGTTTCTTAATTTCGTTTTGGCTTATCAATACTCTCTTTGCTTAAGGTCCTAGAGGATGACTCGGACCTCAAAAAGAAGCAGCCATTTGAGGCAGTGGTCACTCTACTCAAAGCTTGCAAAGAAGAAGCATCTGAAAGCATATTTAGGTAGGGTTTGTTATTAGATATAGTTTATGAGGGATCAGTAAGTGGGTGCTATTGAATGTTGGTGATTTGTCTTCAGGTTTGGCAGTCAGCTTTGTCCAGTGTGCATGGGAGATCCACAGGACCCCTTGAGTCTGCCCTGTGACCACATCTTCTGCCTGACCTGTATCAAAAAGTGTCTGGTGCCCGGTCAGATGCTCTGTCCTCTGTGTCGCCATGAAGTGCCTGATGACTTTGAGCCCAAGGCCTCTGAGACAACACAGTAAATCAGCTAGTTGTCTGATCTGAATAGTTGTGCTTTGTCTCTCTGTTTGCCTAAAGGTTATGTGCTTATTTTGCTCTTTAGGGGTCTGATCAATCAAAATGCATTGTTCAGAAAGCAATGCAATGCTTTCTTCATTGATCTGGTGTCCACCATGTGCTTCAAGCACAGCGCTCCTCCCAGTGAGGACATCGTCCACCATCTGTTGTCCCTCCTGATGGTAGAGGCCCACTCGCTCCCGCAGATTAGAGGTACGTCTTCCTGTAGAGTATGTGTGTAGGTCTAGAAATGGATTAGAATCAATTAAACCACCAGAATGCTGTTCCTCATCCTCACAGGGCAAGACTGCAGGTTCTTGACTAAGGCTCTTTCTCCCTTCGATGACTGTGTGGATAAAACTCCCGTGGTGCGTTCAGTGGTGCTCAAGCTCCTGCTCAAGTACAGGTGAGTGCAGGGCTTTACCAGCTCTCAGCACACTCCTCTTACATGTTGTAATAGTTTCTGTCTTATCCTCTTCTAGCTTTGACGATGTGAAGCTCTATCTTCAGCAGCATCTGAGAGAAGTTGAGCAAAGCAACATCCTTCAGGAGACTGATAAAACCGAGCTTTATTCTTTGTACATAAATAGTTTGGAGGTGTGTATATCAACTCATGTTCCTTCAACTCGTGTGATTTTTATTTAGCTAGAACTTCTCAGTAACGCTAAAAAGACATATATTTAGAGCTTGGTTAAAGTACTGTATGTTTCTCCTGTGTCTGCAGGACTCGATGTACGATCGGACACAATGGCACTCTGTGACGGAGCAGCGGATCTGTTTGGAGGATGAATCAGGCTTCCTCCGGGAGTTCCTTCGCTCTGGTTCTGCGTCTGCACACACGGTGTCTGTAGAGCACCTGCAGCAGGTGGCCAGAGTTCGGCTGTGTCTGGATATGGCTGCTGGCCTGCTCTCTAACAAAGTGACTAGTGCTGGTAAATGCTTTTACTACTCCAATTGCAAGCTGCTGTTGAGAGTAAAAGTAGCTTCCTTGTTCATCAAATTACAAACATGCATACAAAATCACCTCAGCTTCCACACACGGATAATGTTTCTCCTGGTTTAGGTGCACAGGATGATGCTTCATCCGCTACCTCAGCGTTTTTGAAGCGTGTGGCTGATCTATGCTGCCAGAGCAAGAATGACTGGTACAGGGTTTACCTCATCAGAAAGATCTGCAGTCTTCATGGGGTCGACTATGTCCAGAAACTTCTGCCACAGCAAGAATTCAGATGGCTGTTCCCTGAGGAGATTCGTGATTCGGTGGGGTTCGCTTGATTTACTTCACAATGCTGATACGAGTCACAAGTATTAACTGCTAAATGTGTTTCTCCCAGGATCAAGACGATATTAAAATTGACCATTATCTAGCGTGTGGACAGGAATACAAAACTATCAGAGATGCAGTGGCCAAAGCCATGATGGAGTGCAACGTGAATGAAATACAGAAAACGATTAAGGTATGAATATACTTATTTACACACACACACACACACTCTGTAGGTCCCAAACATAGAGAGCCACGCAGAGCAGAATGCATCTGTATGCCAATGACTTGCAATGCCATTACTCTTCCTTTTTGTTTATTTGCTTTTATATTTGTTTGAAGGATTGCACAAGCACCCCCATGAAGAAGGCTGTTTATCTGCTAATGGCTTTGTTCAGAGAAGTCACCTTCCTGTACACGAATGGAAACCCCAACTTTCACCCTAAACCTCAGGTAAGGACACAGAACATTTGTGCTTTACGAATCTGAGGTACCGTGTCTATACATACATGTGGCTAAACGGCATTGGAAGAACAGGATGACTTTGGGGCACTTGTCCGGACGGAGATTAAGCCTAGTCCTAGACTAAAACAGACATTAAAACCAGATAAGAAATCTGCTTTCTCTGTCATGCTTTAAATAGTCTCAGACTAATTTCCTAGAGGAAGACTAGAGCTACTTCACTTCTGAAACTTAAACGTCCTCTTCATTCCAACAAGCATTCAATACAATTCAATAAATAATCTGTAATCATAGTAATACTATTTAATAGTACGTCGTTTAATGTAAAACATTATGAGCAATCATCTCAATTGTAAAATGTGTCCCAAATGACCTGAATGTAGCACATGTACACTTTTGACCAGTTCATTTGTTAATCATCAGTCATACATGGCACAATTTTTGCAAAACATTTAAATATATAATGTAATATAATATTAAGAAAATACTTAATATTTGTACATTTAACAGTTTGAAAAGTGTTCTCGTATAGTTGTGCCTACCCATCCCACCAAACCTGGCCCTAACCCAACCTGCATCACATACTAGCCAACCAATAATCGTAGCCGCCCCACCAAACGTAGCCTAAACTTACCTGTATGCTCCAGAACACACCAAGCTGAAGCCGGTGAACCAATAGTTTGTTGATGATCGGCAATGAAAGTTATGTTAACATGATACTCATGCATTTTTTGTTCTCTGTAGCAATGTGCTGACCTTGAAGAGTTCATCAGAAGCACAGACGTCTTTATCAACGATGAAACAAAAGCGTTTGCTGGAGAGCTGGTGAATAATAATCTCCGTGATCTGCGTGTACAACCTCGGATGTCAGACAGAGAGCTTGTTCTGGTGGAGGTCACAGTTCACATGGCTGCAGTCCTGCTGTGTGGAAATCTGCCTTTACTGGAGCCACTGCAGCAGCTGGCGCTCTCCCCACACAACATGACGGTAGGAACCCTTCACGTCATCACATCCTGGAGTCACACGGTGACTGATATTTCTGCCATCTTCTCCTCACAGGCTTCATTCATTCCAACTATGCCGGATGACATGTTGGCTGTCGCCGAGCAGGTCATGCAAGGTGTCCGGTGGTATTGTAAGTATTGTAATTCATCCGAAGTATATACACCTGGAGACCCAATGGTTAATGCCTGATCAGAAAGGTCTCAAGAACTTGACACTTTCATGATCAGTATACAGTAGCATTGAGAAGATATTTTAGCCACTTACCCCAATCAGTGCTCTAAACCTTCTGTTCGACTCACTCGTATGCGTTCCAAAGATGCAGATAATGATGGGAGAATTAAACTGATGCAGTTTGAGAATTAATATTTTGCGTTTTCATGGTTTTCTTGTCAGTCGCAGCATAGAACTACAGTATACTGAGAAAACAGAATAATTATCAGAGGATAAATAATGGTTAAACAATTACAGAAATGTTAGTGTAATCCTGTTTTTAATCAGTTCTTCATGTCTTGTTTTTAACAGCCTGTCCTAGCGGTCATCCATGCGTTGTTGATGCGGTAAGGTCATTTGAATTTCTATGATTGAGCATAGCATTAACTACATACATAACAATTTGCAGAACACAGCATTCGTTTAAATATATTATATTTTTTGGTTTTGAAAATTCTGTTCATGCCTCTGTCCAGTGTGGTCTGCCCATGGCGGTGAGTCGCTGTCCAGAGTGTAATGCGCCGATCGGTGGCACAGACCACAAACCTGTCGACGGCTTCAATACCATGCAGAAACAGTGAGTTACTCCTGCACCAGATGCTGCTTGTTATTAATGTATGCGTCTTATTACAGTTTAGTTTATTACCTGGCTGCTTGAAACACTTGATTCTGATTGGTGTAACTTGTATGTTCCCTTGTATGGATTTCTAGGAACATTTTACAGTCAGGTTTGTAACTACATGTCAACTAGCAGTCATTAGAGTACTAGTAGACTGTCTGCTAAATATCTGATGAGTCCACAACATAACCCTAAACCTACCCTAACTAGTCTACTCTGAGAGTTGTAGACATGTAGTTGTGAATTTATGAGTTATATAGAGTGGACTATCAACATAAAGTGTAACCGTTTATTCAGTTGAGTTCGAGGCAATTGTTCCTCTTTGCAGAGCGGACCGTACTCAGTCAGGACACATTCTGGGGGATGCATGTGACCAGCCTGACAAGCAGGACACTAAGAATATGTCACCTGCCCCCTTCACTCTTATCAGACTGCTCACACACGTGTCCATGCTGCTGGGAGCTCGAAACAACCCACAGGTATGACACTCTTTCTGCCTGTTGATGGTGCTGTGACATGCAGATGTGGAAACAGTACTAAAAATATACTCGGGTAAAATGAGCATTGCCTTTCAAAATATTTACTGTAGTGTGAGTTAGAGCTTGCATTGGTACCTGCTTCATATATCTTTAATGTATCGTATCGTTGGCTGTGCATTAAGATGCGTATCGTATAATCTTGTCCTGAGATGCACATCCCTGCTACGATGAATTTGTTCAAATATAATGCTTGAAAATGACAAAAATAACAAAATGCAGGTACTGCAAAACTTGAACTATCTTCATTGCATATGTTTCTGTGTAGAGTGTCAAGCTGATCATCAAGAACACGAAGGAGAAACCCGGGCCATTCCTGATGGCTCATCTTTTGAAGGACATGGAGCAGCTGATCAGAGCTCTGGATAAAGGAGTGGACGATACGATCAGCGCCATCCATTTGACCATCCACAGTCTACTTGATCCCCATCAGCCCAAGGAGTGTAAGAAACTCACCTTACATTTCCACATGCCAAGCTGATCTCCTGCCACATAAATTCAAGAAATGTTACGTTTTGTTTTTACAAACAGGGCCTGTTCCTTACGATAGAAACCTTTCCTCCAAAGAGGCAAGAATTGGATGGGAAAATGCCATGAATGCTGATGTCATTACACATCAGCTGGAGGTGAACTACATGCTTTATTATTGTATTATCTATAAAGTATGTGTAATGTGTCATGTATGGTTTTGCATTTTCTCATGCATTTTCATGGAAATGGATAGATTTTCATTATTAGGCGGTTGGTTTAGTGTAACTCTGGGGGTGGACCTCTTCCGTCTAGGGGTAAATTGTATACATTTTAAAGCTAAATGTATCAGTGTGGCGCATTTTTAAAGATAACTGACTCGGGCTTGATGTCAGGTCTGAATGCATTTAAAGTAAATCCATGATCCATGAAGGTCCTTCATATATCCATATGTAATAGTGGATAATTAAGATTTTATTTGACCAAATCTGATTTTTATTACCGATTCAGAACAATTCCCAGTTTCAGGTCGAAACAATTTAGTAGCAGCTGAATACCATGCGAACAAAGGTAAAAACATGAGTAGCTGGAATGTAGCAGTTCACTATGCTTCACAGTTTTAGTTTCACAAAAGTGTGTGTGCACTTGGATGGGTTAAAGGCAGAGCACAAATTCCTAGTATGGGAAACCATACCTGGCCACATGTCCTTTCCTTTGCCAAGCACTAAGAAGCAATTATGTACCATAGCCATGAGAGTTTCCCCTAAGACACCTCAGCGAGCGTCATTCATGACATTCCCTTTGGCCAAGGTCCTGAACTACCTGTTCAAAATAAAGATTTGGCAAAGAGAGCTTGGTCCCAGGGCTTAGAATCAGATGAAAATGGGACATTAGAATTCATGACTCATGGGGGCTCTACTGAGTGGCATACTCATATGAAACCTTCAATTGATACGAGACCAACTCAACAATAAGACATTTTAAAAAATGTACTTTTCTGATTACTTGGATTATTTGACCATTAAGTGTCATCAGAGAACTGTGAACACACAAAAGTGTTGCTAAATTGTTTTAAATATTAACTTAAAACCCCAGAGGGTACATGTAAGAGATTAGATTACATCTAAGAGGTTCATCTGACCAAAATATTTATAAATAAATAAAAACGTCAACTTCTGGATTACTGAAGTGACTATTGGTATTAGATCTAATTTCCATTCTCTCTCTCAGGTTCTGGAGAAACAGCTAAAGGAAGTGAATGAATTGATCAGGAAAGATGAGCGAGTGTCTTCTAATCCAGTGATGAAGTTGACATTTGGGAAGCCAGAGCTTTTCCTGAGCTCTTTACCCCAGAACTCCCTTATCCATAATTCATCCATCTGGAGCTGCAGGAGGAAGATCTCCGTGTCGAGTCTGGCTCACATTGTGGAACAGAACAATGCTCGGGACACTTTACCTTTGCTCTGGAGGTTCCTTCAAAAGGTAAGATATTAGTGCTGGGTTTATCTGAAGTTATTTCACTATAATAAAGCGGAATGGGGAAAAAATAAAGTTAAACAGTCATAGAGGAATTACTAATAGCTGAAAGGGACTTTGTAATCCTAATTTAAATGTTCCCAACTATGCAAGCCACAAAGCGACAGTGGCAAGGAAGCGAAATTCCACTGGTGACAGAATGGAGGAACAAAATCTGGGAGAAACCAGGCTCAGTCAGGGGCCAGTTTTCGAAGTTCGTTTTGGTCGAAATTACATCATTAAGTTCATTCTTCGATTTCGTTTAAAGTAAATCAGGGCCTTAAGACCGTGTTCTAGGTCATTACATGTGGGGTATATTAATCCAGTAAATAACACCTGTTTTTTCAGAATTTGTCAGAAAGAAAATAACCATCATCTAGTTTTTTATATTGATTATGCATTCTATTCAATTTGATGTGTCCGCCACGCGACACCGTAGAGGCGTGGAAGTCAAGAAAGCCCCACGGCATCCAGAGACTTTAGGTACTCAGTGCCTTGCCATTGAGGAGCTTCCCAACTACCTCGGAGGAAAAACACAAGGTCTTCCACAAAACTACCTAAAAAAGAAGACTGATCCAGACCGGACTAAAGCACCTCATTTAAGCACACTAAATCATGATGTGGTAATATTTGCCTAATGCAGCACAGCGGACTATGCTTCCTGGAATGAGTGTATATTTAATAGTAAATGATCAAATTTCTCTCCGATTTCCATTTTGTCATGCTGATGCATCTTGGTGATGCAGCCATGGTAACCAGTCACCTGTGTTGTATTTGGAGTTAGCTGCTGTTCAGGGGAGGGTTTTGTATGTGACACTACCATCTTGGTTTACTTGTTGTGGATAGTTTGTTAAATGCTCTAGCCGCTACACTGTCTATTTCAGGAAGCAGAGTTACGGCTAGTGAAGTTCCTTCCTGACATCTTGGCTCTCCAGAAGGATTTGGTAAAGGAGTTCCAGAACGTGACAGACCTACCCTTCAAAACCACAGGAGATTTTCTGGATAGCCATAACGAAGGTACTGGACAACTGGTCATAAAGAATGAAGAAATCATTTGCCATGGGTAAACGTTGTCTTGGTGGAGAGGTGGATAGCTCTCTAGATTCAGCTTCCTGCAGAGTTCACTCCAGCTCGAATCAAACACACAAGAACAAAACAATCACGTTCAGAATGAAGAAAGTGAATCTATCATTTATCAAGCTTGTTTTTGGAAATGTACCCATTTTAGTGCACAGGTCTTCAGCGTCATGCAAGCATCTGGCATTTCTCTATAAATAATGATTATGTTCGCTGTAAATCCAGTAATAGTGTCTTACTTTCAACCAACAGCTTCACTGGCTTGGTATAAAAAGTCCATTAACACATTCTTGTCAACATGGAACCAACTCAGGGTATCTCTGGCCACCGCAGGTAACCCAAACCCCTACATTTTAGACCACTGTTCAATCCTATATTTGGCAGATGAGCCTTGTTTCTTGTTCTCTGTTGATGAATGAATACTCTTCTGTCAGGAGAGATAAAGCTGCCGGCTGAGTACACTCAGAAGGATCTGAGTCTGGACGCTGACCTGCAGGTGCTTCTGCCACAGAGACGTGGTCTGGGCCTGTGCTCCACTGCCCTCGTCAGCTACCTCATCGCCCTTCACAACGACCTCGTGTACACCGTGGAAAAACACACCGGAGAGGAGTCTGGGTAAGGAGTAGTGGTCGAGTGCTTTTTCAAGGCTGAAGCTGAAATCTTGGAAAAACATGGTAGCCGATATTAGCCCGATATAAATGTATTTATTTTAATCAATATTTAATATTTATTGAACAAACAATGAACAATGCATTTAATAAATGCTGAATAAGTATTGTTCATTTGTAGCTCATGTTAACTGATTTGTTAACTATAGTTAACTGGTGAACTTTCTTGTAAATTGCTACAATGTTATGCTTAAAGTAAAGGCCTCCAAAATAAAAACTCTCCAGTACAGTACAGCGGCTGGAGTAACAACAGCACTTCATTACGGCCCCTGTTTTTCTATATCTTCTGTATCCTGTTTCCACCAGTTACACAGTGAGCGCAGCTGACCTGACGGACATGCATGTGATCCATTACGAGTATGAGCGGGATCTGCTTCCTCTGATACTGTCCAACTGCCAGTACAGCATGGAGCGTGGACAGGAGACGCTGATGGAGTACGACCTTCCCAAAATTCAGCAGCAGATCTTCACCCACTTTCTACAGGGCAAACCTCTCATAACCCTTCATGTACGTCACAGCGCCGCAAGAGCAGAACATGCATGTTCAGAGTCAAAAACAGATGTTTTTTAGGAGGTTATGAGGAGTTGACAACAACCTCAGTAGTTTTTAAAAACACATTTATTTGTGCAGGGCATTCCGACAATGGTGAACAGACTGGACAGAGATTATATGACCATATTCATGGATGTGAAGGGCAAAGTTCCCCAAGTAAGTTACGTTATTTGTGTTAGAATGACAACGATTAAACGTTAATGCATTCGTTACAATTTTGTTAGACACAGGTCCACAAAAAGGCTTTAATGATGTTATACGCAACATAAAAAAGATATTTAGTTGAGTCCATGTTTACAGTGCAGAGATAAGTCGTATTGTGTATGTAAAGGAGCCGCTGCAGGCTCTTACGCAGCACAACCTGGTGAAGGAGCTGCAGTCCTACAGTGACGTGTGTGAGGCACTGTCCACCGTCGAGCTGGCCCTGGGCTTCCTGGCCATGACCGGGGGACAGTCACAGGTGCAGCTGGGCACTTACCTGAAGGAGGTGCTGCAGATGACCGACAACATAGCCCCGCATGCATTCGAGGTTGGTGATGAACATTTTTTGCTTCCCCATTTCCACCAGCAAAAAAACATGATCGTAATTCCACGACCTTCCAAAAGCGGAAAGACATAGGAAATAAAACTGACTGGTCTAGAGATGTTCAGTGAGCGTGTGTTAACTGTGCTTGCAGGCGCTGAGCAGGTGCAGTCTGAAACACTGTGTGGCGCTGTGGCAGCTGCTCAGCGCTCTGAAATCAGAGACCCTGCTGCGTCTGAAGGGGGTGAGACGCCCGGCACACTAAACACACCATTCTTTCAGGAGTTTTTATGTGATCGTGACTCTGTTCGTCTGCTCTTCAGGACCCGTTTAAGGACATCAGTGAAGAGTACAAAGATCCTCTGCAGGAGGAACACAAGACACCGCTCAAGAGCTTTCTGACCAAGTCCAGCGCTGGGGCCTTCCTCCTGGAGATTCACGAGTTTCTGCTTTTAGTTCTGAAGAAACCAAAAGACACACACACTTTCAGGCCGGACTGGGGGTAAGAAGAAATGAGCGGTTCTGAATGCAACACTGTTCATGAATGCCTTTGTACTGATGATTATATGTTGAAATGTATACTAACTGATTTCTGTGCGTCCTCCAGTCTGAAGGAGAGTGTTGTGTCCTACATGGAGCGTAAGGATCAGGACGTTCCTCCTGAGGTGGAAGACTTCTTCCCTGAAGAGATTCCTCTCTCGCAGTGCATCGACTCGTGGAGGTTCTCTGCTCTTCTCAGACAAGAGAGAAATCAAAGTTAGATGCTGGATACATACCTCCGTTTTCTAAACCAAATACTCTGTATGTAAATGTATTGTCTCTAAATATTGATGTCATTTGTAAATCAAAATACAGTTTACGTAAACTGATTTAAGACCCTACTTGAAGACCTTGTACCAATCACATCCCTCTCTCTCTCCATCACTTTATTTTCTTACTTTCTATTTAAAAAAATAATAATAAAAGGAACGTCAAATATACTATATCATAATCCTTAAAATAATATTTTTGATTAGTAAAAATGTCATTGATTAGTATTGAACACCCTTTATTCTACACCGAGAAATGCACTGTCAGGGGTTTCTCTTTCATTCTACTGCCATCAGATTTCTATCTAGAATCAGTGTTTCTAAGGGGCCAGGATGTATGCTGGATCCGTGCTGCATGCGAAATAGTTTTTTATATTTCCTCCTGTGACCTAAATTGATTTCAATAAAAACGTTTACCTTCAAAGCTTGATGTTGTGTAGTTTGTGAAGGGCTGATTCCACTACTTCTTTCCGTGGTGTAACCGGTTCTCTTTAGCTGAAGGTACTTTATTGCTTTGACGCACACTTTGACTCTCACATAACGCAGCTCTAAGCCTTCATTGGGGTACTCTATAGTCTGGGTTTGTTAACAGAAGCCCCGTCTTGCTGTCAGGTAAATCAAGGACCCTACACAGAATAGGTTATATATCCCTACAGCTGTAAGCTCCATCATGGATGTCTGAGGTGATGCTCCCAGTCATTTACTTCTGTCCAGACAGTTTTTATGACTTAAACCTTACTACATTACACTTGTCGTGATCGTACAGTGTTTTCTCTGACACTGAGGGGGGATAACGTAATCATAATCATTAATAACTGGATTATTAAACTGTTAATGAAAACTGATTTTAAGATATCTTTATAAAAGGGTATGATGTGAAATTTAAGATGAGAATTGGAGCATAATCATAAGCAAGTTAATCAAATTTCTTAAAAATCTGGTTATAATCTTGTAACCTAAAGCACTTGCAAATCATTGCTCTTTTGGTGGTTTTGATCGCTTCCGTTGTCATCATTTGTAAGTCGCTTTGGATAAAAATAAGTGTACGGTAAGTAAAGAGACTAGAAGCAAATGCGTTTAAAATGTTTAAACCCGATCCACTACGGGCCGGTTTCCCGGATAGGGATTAGATTAAACCAGAACTAGACCTTTGCTAATTTAGGACATATAAGATGTCTTACAAAAATGAAAAACAAAACAAAAAAAACAATGACAATAATGTATTTTAAGATATCTCGGTGCAAGCCTTTTCCAGTTTAGACAGCTCTTAACTTTTATTTTAATCTAGGACTAGTCTTAAACCCTGCTCGGGTAACTGGTCTAACTAAGGGTTTAATGTATTTAATCCCTGGATCCTTTGGTAACTAAATATACTACATAACATTTCATCATAATTACACCTTTAAACCACAAGAGGGCAGTATTCAACTACGTATGAAAGTCTTCTCAGAAGAGGAAGAGGGAACTAGACTGAGATAAAAGCAGCAGGAGCATTTACGTTTTAGAAATGTTGTAGATTTGGTAAAAAATTATGTCGTTTTTTACTTTACTACTTTACTAAAAATCACAGGTTCCAAAAAATATATCTGTCTCCAACATTGATAATTCTATAATAAATCAGCATATGAGACTGATTTCTGAAAGACTGGAGGAATGATGCGCTGTATCACAGGAATAAATTACATTTTAAAATATATTCAGAGAACACTTACATTGAAATAATATTTCACAATATTGCAGTTTTTTCTGGATTTTTAATCTGATAAATGCAGCCTTGATGAGCAGAAGAAACACCTTTAAACACCGTTCAATATCTTACTGGTCTATAACTTTTGATCGGTACTGTACATTTCCTGTTTATGTATCTATACACAACTGTTTATGTGCTCACGAAGGTGCCTCTTCTTATTATTCAGCCTGATGTGGTGCTAATAAACGTGACTGATGTTCTGTGAGGCAGCAGGAGCTGCTGGTTATCTGCGGGCCGCCGGAAGGGCTGTGATACGCGTGACTCGTTACGCTGCGCTATCACGGACTCCGGGCCGAGTGAGTGAGTGCTGCAGGACCCGCTGATAAACTGCTCTGATAACACACACACACACACACACACACACACTGCTGAACCTACAGGAGGCTTCACTGAACAGACTTTCTGTTTAGTATGAAAGCTGTTTCCAACGCTAAATTAAAAAAAAACTTTTTAGCTCACAAATCTGCCTTTTGTCTCAAAACCGAGAGATATAAAGTCACAGTTACGTGAAAAAAGGTCAGAATTATGTGATATACACTCGCAATAAATTCAGAATTGTGAAGTAATATCTCATCAAAACATATCATATTTTTTTGTAATAGCTGTTGGGCTAAACAAATAAACGCGTCAATCTCATTTTGATTCGGTGAATAGTCTGAATTGTGGTGTGTGATGTTGTTACAGCAGTGTGTTGTGGTTCAGATGGACGTGTGTATGTTCTCACCAGATTGTTCTGATGTATAATGTGCTAAATCATGTTCATAAATCTGGTAGCAGGAGATCAAGTGTTTGAAATGAGCATTTAATTTCCTTCTGAAGCGCACCATTACATCAACACATGATGGCTTTAGCACACGTGTTACAGCGATGCCTCGTTCTTCTTGCTGTCATGGGCTCAGATAAATGAACATCAGGAACGCAGAGCTGCTTTAAACACACACACACACACACACACACACACACACAGCACAAGCAACTAGCGACTCGTGATAAAAATACATAGAATCCAATAGAAACTGAGATCTGAACGTCAGAGGACCATCATGTATTTTACATACAGTAACAGTATGCCATTTATGAAATAGATCTTCTGCTCAATTAAAATACGTCCTTGCCAACAACAGAACATGTCTCAAGTGGTCTAAGATTTAAAAGCAGGAAAAGGCTAAAACTTCACCCTTTTATGAGCTGGTAGTGTGTCAGAGACTGGGTGTCTAATACAGGTCATCTTAACAGGAACCAGTAACACAACGTGTGTAACCTTGTTCTGTATCAGACACACACTGACAGGGATGGATGAGCACAGGCCTTCTGGGAAACACTCCTCTGCTTCAGTGTCAAGGCTACAGATATCACCTCAAACACACACACACACACACCACAGATAACCACGAGTCAGAGCGGTCAGAGTCAGGACACTCTTACTTACAAAAGAGAAAATTATTCAAGAGTGCTATTAGCATACTGTTTCAAAATGGAGAAAAAATACTTAAAAAGCTAAACAGAGATAAATTGTACACTTGGATTACACCAGCGGCTCTCAATCCTAGTCCTCGCGGCCCACCGCTCTGAATATTTAGCATGTCTCGCTTTGTTAACGGACATGATTCAGATAATCAGCTCGTGTTCATTAAAAAAAGTCATAATAATCCATAATCCTTATTGGATTTACATCTTGCATTAAATATTCTTTATTCGATGTCTGAACAGGAAATTCATGAACTCCATTAGGATACTATTACACTAACGTTACTCAGGTTTACTAGTTAATGAACTAGTATGCTTGTTTTCATTTTGGCTAAACTTGTCATTTTCTGTCGTTCATTAATGGTAGGCTGCTGTTCAGAATCAATCTGAACTCTAATCTAAGTGTAGTGCGAGTGTAATGCAGCTGAAGGCCTGATGGGGGCGCTCCGGCTCCGCAGCAGCAGCTCATCCAGACACACTGAGTCATGTTACATCATAATAGTCAAGGGTTATCAGGAGCCAGAGAGGAGCAAGGAAAGGCTTCCTTGGCTTTGGGCTGATGTTAAGTTAAGTACTAGTTGACGTCAACACGAAACAGCATACAATCACCGCTAATTAGCGTCACTCAGCGGAGAGGTCTGGAAAAATCAATCGTGGAGGAAAAAGCATTTCATTAGAGAATGAAAGTCAAAAAAAGCCAAAATTTGTGATATGTCCAAGATTGTCCTGGGACATCTGGAAGTGTTTGGACCATCCTCTCAACTCTATTGGTGCTGAGTTAGACGGTATTACCCACCCATCCTTCATTTGTCTTTCATTTAGAGACGTCTTTCTGAGAGTCCTGAACAGTAGTGGAGAACTGAAGTGCTGGTTTTCTGGGCGGTGGGAGCAGCAGCAGAGAGGAGCTGAGGTGCCATTAGCGGCTCGAACACAGCTGGAAGCCATTCCAGAAACACGCTGCGCTGGACCTGGGCTCAAACCACATGTTTTCCCTGGGTTTTCACACTGTTCCTCACCACTGACTCGCAGCCCTCGTATTGTATCTGGCTAACAAGGAGAATGGTGGAAATGCTAGAAGATCTAGAGGAACCTGCTCTTTTCTACAGAACTGATAGTGGATAGCTGTAAAGTTGGTGTGCGGTACTCTCTATTAACAGAGGCATTCGCTCCCAAAGCCAAGAGTAGCGCATTATCAGTGACGCCACACTCTGAAACTGCCGAGATGCATTTAAAGCCATTGTAAAACCACATCAGTGCATTTTTACAACACGGACCGTGGTTTTTAATAACGGCTATTAGATATTTAATTTGCTGCATCTAATCAGTCAGGGAGAAATTGCAATGTTAGATTGAAGTCGTATGTAGTTCAAGCCTCAAACTGGGCCAATTCAGATGGAGCGATACCAAACACACTGACTCGCTTCAAATCCAGCCGCTGCTATGTTTTCCATTATCCACCATAAACTGGCTGCTTTCTGTTTTGCGTTTTCTTTAACAAAATTGCCCGTGAAGCACATTAATGGTGTGTGGCCGACCACATATCGCTTTGAGAGGTGTGCTGTGTGCTAATAAAGTCAATGTTAAAGGAATCTTTGATAGGTGAAGCGTTGGAGAGAGATTGTTTATCTGAAACGAGCTGTGATTACAGCGATGCAGTGTACGATTACAGCTACTCATTATTGTTTGCTGACCACGCTGAATTTCATCAGAGTTGTTGAGGTTTTCCCGTATCAGGGATTACTGTACACTGATTACTGCTTCTCAACCCAAACCAGTAGGTTTGACTACAAATTGCCTTGAAATATAGCTGAAATCTACTAAACATTATTTGCAGTCAATTACTTTGTTTCAAGAAACACTTTTAGGGAGCAATTCTCACTTTTAACTAGTTGCTTATTCGCATGACTATTATTAACCCTTAAGTTAATGAATCAATTGAGGAATACTAAGAAAGTTCATGTCTACAAGGCGGAAGAGGGTAGAGATTGATGTCCTGGGTCACTAAAGACCCGAGGTATGTGTAACATGTTGGCTGTTTATTAGCACATCCTTCTCCTACCCAATAGCTAAACGTAACAACTACCTCACTAACTAT
This sequence comes from Enteromius fasciolatus, assembly GCA_032361145.1. Classification (NCBI taxonomy): domain Eukaryota; kingdom Metazoa; phylum Chordata; class Actinopteri; order Cypriniformes; family Cyprinidae; genus Enteromius; species Enteromius fasciolatus. The sequence continues at coordinate 4,726,370 of JAUMHR010000048.1, read as the reverse complement.
TAATGAGCAGCAAATTAACACTGAAGTACACTTGGGATAGAGCTTTAACCCAGAGTGCGAGCAACAGCCTCAGTACATGTGTTCATTTAGCAAGCATAAACCTGACTGATTAATCTCAGACATTTGCATTGGGTTAGTGAGATCAGACATCTGTTTAGCGTGGCTGTTGTTAGTTAGCGCACATTATTTTGCTCATTATAAACACCCACACTGCTGCCGTCTCAGCGGAGCTCTGACCCGGCTGACATGGGCCGTACGTCATCGCTGTTTGTACGCAGTCAAACTAACTGCATGAGATCTACAGCACTGCCAACGCTGAAGACATACGCTCCCTCCACAGAGCACACGGCTGTACGTTTATAGACCACGGCAGCTCCATACGATCCCGCTGTAGCTATAAAACATGCACTACTGTTTCACAGCTGACATTATTTTCATTTTTTGCTTGCAAGTGAAGAACGTTACTATGAGATATACTGTGATGCTAAACAACAGCCTGAAATGACCATTCCTGCTGGGATTTCTGTGAACCTAAATACATATGAAGTAATGTTGAGCATGCAGATACACAGGAGTGTGAGAAACTTTTACCTTTCACAAGTACTAGATTTCATATTTTTACATTGTACTTTAAAAATAATATCTGGTTACACTTTATTTTAACGTGTCCCTAAACCCTAAACCAGAGTAGGTGCATGTTGCTAAGTATTAGCTAAGTATATTACGAAGTACTTCATTTTATAATTACAGAGAAACAGAGATTAAAAAACAGGCATATGAACACAGGCTTGCAGCAGATTGTGAAGAGACAAGTTTAAGGTTGTTACCAGTAATAATCAGCCATATGCGTATCTGATACTTGGGGCCTGAGATTTCTTGAAATAAACTCTTCAAATGAAAACAAAAAAAGTCCTTTTTTGTGAGACTATCAGGCTAAAACTTGATCAAGTGTCCTGGACCTGACACGAGGTCATGCCACGCTTGAAATATTCTGCTACGTAAAGCAGTGAAAACGATTCCCTGCAAACACGCCAGCACTGGCCCTTTACGGGTCCGCTTAGGGCTAGCCTAAGGGCCCCCAGCGGGCTGCCCGTGCAGGGCCCATGAGAATTTGCTCATTGGCAAAACGTTGGCCCCTTAGCGCTGGCCCTGCACGGGCAGCCCTCATTTAGCCCACACTAATAATCTACAACAATAAATCTGTTTCACTACTCTTCAGCTACTATAACTTATTCTATACATCTGAAATGGATGCAGTCACCAAATAACTAATGTCTGAATGGTCAAAAAACGTACAGTAGTCAAAGGGATTTCAAATCAATGAATTTATTAATTACAAAATATAAAACATTCAATTCAGGTTAATAAAG
>JAUMHR010000048.1:4681309-4692108 GCA_032361145.1 Enteromius fasciolatus | reverse complement strand
TACGTCTCCAGAGTGGATTTACATAAACCATATCCATCTTAAAGATTACGTGTCTATTTAATATTAGACAGGAAAATATTTGAAAAGAATTGCATATGAGCACATCACAACATGAACAGACATCTGAGAGAGTGATGGTTTTTCAATAAAACGTCTTTTAAATATGAAGTTGTAGTTTATTTTGTTTGTTGTAATTTTAAACATAGGTATTTATAGCACTTAACTGATTCTTGATTGCTCTACATTTGATCCAGAGCTTTTGTGGAGGAGCAGGACCTGCAAGGAAAGATGATGGTGCAATTTGTGGGAAAATAAGGAAAACCTGAAACAAAATGTAAAGAAAAGAAAAAGTAATAAATGATTTTGTTACTTCTAATACATAAACCAAATTACATTGTGCTGTTAACAGGACTGCTTTTATATTATTATTTCTTGCATCAGGATCTGAAATGTCTGCAGACTGCTGTGAGCAGTATGGATGGAGAAGTCCACAGCAGTATCCTGGAATTGGTCAAGTACCATTGATGAGACAATTCATCACTCCACCTGACCTTACTGCCTCATCTGGACCAGATGCTGCTTTGGTCTTTTCATCCTCCGTGGGCCCAGAGCCAGTAGGAACATCTAGAAAGACCAAAAGACACTGAGGATGGGCTTTTGTCCTTGTTTGTTCTGGTGGTTTCTGTTCATACAACACTCTTACTTTCTTTTTATTACTTTTACTGCAGAACTTACAAACTTAGGCAAAGGTGGTGGTATCTTTAACAATGAAAAAAAACAAAAAAACAAATATGGGTTTGCGTACATCATAGTATGACATATATACGTGAAAAAAGATTAAATATGTTTGAATAAATTCATATATTATCGTAATGCATTACACTTTCATCTGTTTTTTTATAAGCCTCGTGTTTATATTATATTTAGCCTCGTGTTATGAAACGAGAGAAACTTTTGCACCAGTTTTGCATGTGTGAACAATTTTGCACATAAAATTAAGAACTTGATAACAAACGATTTTGGTTTTATACTACACTGTATACTACAATGGGTTTCTTCAATAAGTTCAATAAATTTAATCAAGAACAAAATAGTTTAAATATAGATTAAGGGTGTGGCTGTTTTTGCGCTTGTCATAATGTCATAGATCACATGATAACGTAAACATGGCGGATCGCATACTCAACGAGATTGAGAAGATTTGGCTAAAGAGTCCAATGTCACCTTTGAATTTGTTTGGAAAAACTAAATCCATTATGTTAAGAAGTCTGTTATAATGAACACGTATGAGTATTGGGGGGAATTTCCTTGATTTCTCTTCTTTGAATAACACTTTTAAAATGAATTGGATTAGGAAGTTTCTGTGTAATACAAATTCAATCTGGAATTTTATCCCCAATTACTTCTTTTCCAAATTAGGTGGTCTCCTTTTCTTATCGATCTGTAATTATAATATTGACAGAATATCTTACAATTTATCTAAATTCCATAAACAGGCATTACTTGCATGGTCATTAATTTTTAAGCATAACTTCTCCCCTCATCTGTATTTTATTTGGAACAACCAAGACATTGTATAAGAGGAAAGAAAAACATTTTGATTGTTGCAGTTATTTAACTCAGAAGGTCTTATTTTAAGTTATGAATAGTTCTTATGTAAATTTGATTTTCCAGTAACTCCCAAAGAATTCTCCATTGTCATGGACGCTGTTCCTAAAGGAGCTATTATGCTTTTAATAGACTCTGTCTAATACAACATACTCCGTTAGCACTTTATCTATTGTGGTGACACTAATGAAACCGATATGCATATTTTCTATGATTGTCCTCACACACAAATATTTTGGATTATTTTTTTAAACTTTGCTATTTACAGATATACTGTTTGGCTTCTTTGATATACAAAAAGATAAAAGTAATGAACATTTTATTATTAACCTACTATTATTTCTAGCTAAATTTCATATTCATTGCAGTAAATTCTCTCGGCAAAATCCTTTATTTATTGTTTAAAAGAAAAGCGGTTCAACAGTATATCCAAACCATTTTATCATCCAAGAATCTTAAAGCTCTTAAAACAGTCAATATATTTTAATTTAATTTAATTTTTTTTTTCTGTATACCAATGGTGCTTTGCATATAATATTATCTCTTTGTATGTAAAATAATTTTTATTGTACTTTGATCTTGGCATAAAAAAAAGGCCAATGTCACGGAAAGTCGCGTAATGTTGTCGTCATTGTGATGTAATCACTTGTCATCGAAAGTACGCATGTGCGAAAAGCTAGCCTGTGCTGATGCAAGACAGTGGATGAGAACAGTAGTGTTAACCGTGTTACCGGTATTTAACAGGACAAGAAACAACAATATCTGATTCAGTCATCATGTCAGAAGACGAGGTATTGTGGTGGTCTGTGTGTTCTTATTATTGACAGTTGCGTAGAAATATTTAGTTATGTTGTGACTTCTGACATATATCAGAGAGCCGTTAACGTGCTAGGCTGCCTTTCCCAAAAGCATCGTAAGCCTAAGTTGATCGTAGCTCCATTGGTTTCAGTAGGTTCAACCATACAGGACTGCGTTTCGCCAAAGCATCGTAAGCTTACGTACATCGTAGACCCATTGAAACCTATGGAGCTACGATCAATGGAGCACGTTTAGACGTCATTGCGTGTTATTTCTAATTGTATAAAATAAAGAAACTACACAATACTCAACATTGCTTCAGCAATAGAAAGTTAAGCTCGGTATAGTATCCTTTAACGTTAGTATTGTATTGAGGCATGTTTAAGCAAATGAGCCTGGTGCCTTATGTGCTCTCAGATTTTATTCGACCCCTCAACAACAAAGAAGAAGAAGAAGAAGAAGAAGCCGTTTATGCTCGACGAGGATGGAGATGCAGAGGAGACTCAACAGACTGAGCAAAAAGAAGCTGAGCCTGAAGCAGCGGAGGAGCGAGAACTGGACCCTGAAGATGATGAAGTCAAGAAAAAGGGTGAGAGGATACAAGTATGATCATCAGTGAAGTGTTTTGCTCTCTGGGCCTTGTATTGAGTCAAATGCTTCTTACGTAATGTTTTTTGACATGTTTATGACGCTGTTTGATCTTCACAGAGCCTTCGGATGATTTAGATGATCTGAACTTCTTTAACCAGAAAAAGAAGAAAAAGAAACCGAAGAAGGTGTTTGAAAATGACATTGAGGAGGGCATGAAGGTAATTGTTTATGAAGATATTTCCAGGGAATGATGTTTACATGAATTCTTTTTTGCCACTTATCGGAAATTCCTGTTTATTTTAAGAAATTGGACTCACTTTATAGTTTATCTACTAATAACTTTAACTACCATGTACTAAAACATATATTAATCATGATAAAATGCACTTACTGTGTAGATACATGTTTTTACATTATACGTTACTAATTTCTGTGGTTCCCCACATGTAAACCTAACCATACTGACAAACCTGTCACTTACATTGTACCTGGCGATTTTTTTTTTATTGACATAAGTACATATTTAATGTAAAGTGGGTCCATTACTTTTCTAGTGTTGTATTTGTTTTAGCTGTCTGCTATAATTATTCCTAATGTGATGTCTATTGAACTTATTTTTATTTTTTTAAAGGCTGTTTGTTGGCTCTCTTAATTTTATTGTTGACCAGGAGCTGAAAATTGAGGGAGAACAGCAGGAAATGGAGGACGATGAATTTGATCTGATGCTTCCAACTAAAAAAAAGAAGTCCAAAAAAGTGGAATTTGTTGAGGAAAGTGATGCTTTGGAAAAAGACGATGGTGTGAAGACATGCTTTATTTAATTAGTGTGCTGCAGGATATTTTCTGTTTATTGATTAGATTTTTTTTTTATTAAATAATAGAAGTTAGAAGAGAAAAAAAAATAGTGTAACTAACCATCTTTCAATTATTAAGTGTGGCCATCTGCTAGGAGTTGGCTTTAGCAAAAATTGTGCAGCTCAGTTATATCTTTTTTTTTTATATATATATGTTTTTTCAAGAAACAGCTAATCTAATACAAGATACTATATATGAAAAAAAATATTGATGATGATTTGGTGATGATTAAACACTTGATTGTGTGAATTCTTCACCTACATTTTTCTACAGTCCTCGAGGATGATAAAAGCACAGATGGCATCACATTCAGTTCACAGTCGGGCCCAGCATGGGCAGGTTCAGAGAGAGATTACACCTACGATGAGGTATGACAATTATCTGTATGATGAGCAATCCTTCTTATTTCTCACACATCTGATATACTTCTACCCCATGCTAATGGCATAGCTCTCCTTTCATTTGGTGTGCCATTATTTTCATATCTTGTTTTCATGTCGCCTCTGGCTTGCATAGTTGGGGACACCTGATTTCTAGTGATTATTGTTGTTTTGAATAGTTAAATAAATAGTTTAATCGTGTCATTATACGTTACCATCACTCTGTTCTTCTATTTGATAATGTTCAGTGCTTTGCTACAAAGTATCAGTATTGTTAAAAGCGCTATATAAATAAAAGTGATTGATTGATTGATATCTGCATCTTTACAGTTGCTGAGCCGGGTGTTTAACATCATGAGGGAGAAGAACCCTGATATGGTGGCAGGGGAGAAGAGGAAGTTTGTGATGAAGCCACCTCAGGTGGTCCGGGTTGGAACCAAGAAAACATCTTTTGTCAACTTCACTGACATCTGTAAACTGTGAGTATAAACATTGAGTATCTATGTCTGCTGTTTAAAAAAAAAAAAAAAAAACACTACAGATGATACATGGGTTTTGTTTTTGGTCCTATGGGTTTATTCACAATTACATTAAAACATTAAAGGGTTAGTTCATCCAAAATTGAAAATTCTGTCATTACTTACCCTCATGTTGTTCCAATCCCATAAGTCCTTAGATCATCTTTGAAACACAAATTAAGATATTGGTGATGATATCAGAGAGCTCCTGTCCCTCCATAAACAGCAATACCACGGAAATAATACCAGGTCCAGAAACGTGGTAAAAACACTGGTAAACAAAGTCCATGTGACTTTTCAGTGGATCACCTTCAAAACAATAAAAGACCCTCATTATGTAGATCAAGATAGATAAGTTTTTTAAGTAATTTTAAGACCGCTTTTTACAACAAGACATGGCTTATTAAGTTTGTAATTTGTATTTGAAGAATATTTTTAATTAACAATAAATATAAAAAATAAAATGTATTGAATATACATAAATTACCATATAAATTATATATAAATTACCTTTTTTTTTTTTATTATAATATTAGCTGTATTTGTAATATTTTTTTTTTTTTTACCTAATCAAAATTTGATTTGAGATGTATTGGAAGGCACAAGAAAAAAAAACGTAATTTCTTTATATATACACTCACATGTGGGTGAAAACAAATAAATACATAAATTCCTACACATAAAAATTTGTCGTTGACCCATTTATGAATATAACCAAACCAGTGCTTCTAATTTATCTGTGTAATTTTATCTATTAAACTCTTGCATTGCATGTTTGCATTTTCATCTTCAGGTTGCATCGACAACCCAAACATCTTTTGGCGTTCCTGTTAGCTGAGTTAGGAACAAGGTGAGCATTTAACTGCATCTCTAGAATTCTGTCAAATGTGAAATGATGATTTCTCCTGTAATACAAGCAATGTCTTCTTGCTTCTAGTGGATCCATAGATGGAAATAACCAGCTTGTAATTAAGGGACGCTTTCAACAGAAACAAATAGAAAATGTCTTGAGAAGATATATAAGTAAGTCAAATATTGTGCACATATGAATTTGTAGTTGGTGTACCAATACTTTTTGCTGACCTGTGCACCCCTCATCAAATACCCCAACATACTTGCTGTAATCATTTAATTTTACCCCGTACAAAGAAATAAAATATTGCTTAAAACACTTTAATAGCATGCTTTTGCCATGAGCACTTATTCTTCATGTAACAATCAGTAATGCATCTCGCTCTCATTTGCGAATTTCACCCAAAAAATACAATTCTGTCATTAATTCCTCACCCCCTTATGTACATACATAATTTACTCAATTCATTCTTCTTCCGTGACTTACATCTTCCGCCATTTTAGAGAGTATCACACTGTGTCGCATACGCAAGGTTTTACATATTTGACGCAATCAGCCTGGTTTACACCTGGGTGAAAACACGTGCATGTATGTAATCTGCAGTTCTTTGCACCTAGAGGAAAGTGTACGCATACTCTCTAAAATGGCGGAAGAAATAAGTCACGGAAGAAGAATGGATAAAGGAGTAAATTGTTATTTTTGTTTTCTTTGTGCAAAAAAATTATTCTCCTAGCATCGCAAAAGTGAAGTCGAGCCATTGGTATCACATGGACTGTTTTACAGATGTTTTCGCTATGTTTCTATACAGTGGAGCTATTTTCAAACTAAATTTAAACTTAACATATTTTTGTAATAATATCTTAATTAGTGCTGTCAAACGAGTAATCGAGTAATAAAAGTTTTCCTTTACTTATATGTATGTGTACTCTGTATATTTATTTTGCATATATATAAATACACACACAAGCATCTACCATTAAGTTACTTTGATTTTTGACCAATTTTCTCTTTGTGTTTCACAGAGGAATATGTGACTTGTCACACTTGCCGCTCACCGGATACAATTTTGCAGAAAGACACGCGTCTCTACTTCCTGCAGTGTGAAACCTGTCACTCACGCTGCTCTGTAGCCAGCATCAAGACCGGCTTCCAGGCTGTCACCGGCAAAAGAGCCCAGCTTCGAGCCAAAGCCAACTAATACAAGCACCCTGTTCTGGCCTCTTCCCCTGTGAGACGACTGTCCTCACTGCTTTCCTCTGAAACGCAGTGTCCCACGGCCTGGAGTGAACTGTGGAGGTTTTTGAGCATAATTTCTATCAATAAATCCGACTCTGAAGCTAGAAGGCTTGCGAACAGGCTGCCTCTGATTTGCTTGTCTTACTTTATCCCCTTCCTCCAGAAATATAAAAATACAATTCCTGCATTTGGCATATCTGATAACCAGAGCCATTTTCTGTCTATATATTATACTTTCAGATCAGTATTTGTTTTTCAGAGAAAATACAAAGATTATTGGATGGAAAATGAAAATTATTTAACAAATTAACCAAAGCCTTTTATATCGGACTTTGTTTTATCAAAGGAAAACTGAATCCCCAACACAAGTCAATGCACAAGAATACAAGGATGTTCAGATTTGGATCCAAGTGAGTGTTTTGGGATCCAGACATCCAGCAAAAGTGTGACTTTAAATCTACCCCGATCTCTTGAAAATGAGAAAACCGTTCTTATGTAATTATACAGATTACAGATTGCATCAATTTCTTCAGTTAAACATTGGGCAGTAGATGTTTGGGCATGTTTGCATTGCTTAGATGGAACTTTTTGATGGCGTGTTTGAAATTGGATTATTATTTTTGTTTTTAATAAAAATGACTAAAGGTTTCAGTTTTGTGTTCTTGTTACTTGCTTACTGATGCATGCAAATGTTTGATTTTTATTATTAGGACACAGTAAAGTAAAGGCATTTATAATGTTACAACTATTTTTGTACAACAATTTTTTTATTGTCTTTACATTTTATTAATCAAAGAATTATTTAGGAGTGCAAACTTTTGGTGAAAGTCGCCATTTTTACCTTGAAATATATCATTTAAGTGAATCGTGTAGATCTGTAAAGAAAAGAAAAAAACTTTTTCACCCCTGACCAGTTTGCATATCTGTGTATCACAGTTTGAAAAAATTTATTAAACAGCTCAACTGTTTTTAACATTGATTTAAACATTTGATCTAATTTCAGTATATTGGACATTGAATTGCAGTAGGCCTATTACTCTGCTGCTTATTTTACCAGAGTAAAACTGCCTCACCTTCCCTCACTCTCACAAATGTGGTTCACTGATTTTAGCTGTCCTCATACTTGCAGACAGTGGCATTTACAAATACACATAATACTAATGAAGTTCAAAAGCCAGAGCTAAGAACACACTGGTAATATAAATGCTTAATTTCTTAAATCATCTGCTTAACTTGTTATTGCTTTAATGAGTCGTTCATTACAACAGTACTTGTCAAACCCGATACGTTCACATAAACTAAACGGTTTACTCATAATGGTAAATGTATGTTAAATACTTAAAAAAAAAAAAAAAAAACTTTCAGTAGGAACGGTTTGCAGGAAGCGGAAGTGTCACTGTAAACGGAAGAGGTACTGCCCAGAACAACCGAAGAGCGAGGCGGAGGACGGGGACCCGATTTGTGTCTTTTTAACGATAAAAGTCAGAGTAAACGCCGTTTTCACCGTGAGTGTATTTCCCTTATTCGTTCCATCAATATTCACGTGTCTTACATAACATGCTTTCATTGCGTAACGTTATATGATCTGTTCCGTTTTCGCTGTCAGCGGAGGGATTTAGCAGGTTGCTAAGCGCTTCAGGCCTCACTATCAGACGCGCTGAATCGTTACAATGAAATATTCGAACCCGCTGCAAGCATATTGTGTTAGATAGTAGTGTAACGTTAGCAGTATTTTTTAGATGTTTGAGAATCATTACATATTATTGGAGACTTTCGTGATTTCACTGAACGGTTGTGCTGTTAGCTTGCTATCTCATGTCAGCGGAGCCTGAGTTCAATTGAATCGATTGGCTGAAAGTCTCGACCGAGAAAATGACAAATTATGAGTTATGAAAGCCCCGGGACAGTTCGCTTATTTTTGCGTCTGTCTGAATGTTCAATTAGATTTTGTAGAATAATAGGCTATTTCATCTACTGTTTAGTCGCTGTTCGTTCGCTGTTTTACCTTTACGTTAAGCAGGCCTTGTTAAATTAAACGAGTGTTAAACATGAGGCCATAATGTATTATGTTGGTAGTGCATTACATTGACATTTTCTTATCACTTTCTTCTCAATTACATCATAAACATATTAGGGCTGTGTTTTGTAATATATTTTATTATTCGACTCCGATTAACAAGCTCTTGATTCGATCTAATTTCAATTCGTTTGGGTATATAGGTAATATAGTACATGTAAGTTTTTCTTAGTGGTAAAAAAATGTCTCTCAGGTAATGCTGTGAAATAGATAGGGAACCTGTTATATGGGGCAGACTGTTAAATTCATATAAGGACATTTTTATTTACATTCATTTAAATTTTCATTTCAAACTCACAATTAAATAAGAATTCACTAACAGGTTAAGTAAAAAATACAATAAATATGTAGAACCGTGCATTTATTTGATCAAAATACTCTTTTCTAGAGCTCTTTTCATTTTTTTTTTTAGCTAACTGTTGAGTTTATGAACATTGAATGGCTTTTCTGAGGTGTCAATGCAACTTTATTACATTTTATACAAGCTGTTTTATTGACATACCTCTGTTTGAAGTACAGCTTGAATGATTACATATGAGATGTGGTGTTTAGTATGCTGTACTGTTTCTTTCAACACCTGATGTGCATAAAAATAGTGTGCTATTTAGAGCCCGACCGATAATGGATTTTGAAAGCTGATACCGATACAAATATTTGTTGGTTTTAAAATCTAATATTAATTTTTCTTTTTTACATTTCAGAAACATGCAACAAAACATTAACAGATTTCCCTAACATTAGTTATTTGAAGTTATTTATTATGAGTTTTAACTAACATTAATTGATAATGCATTTTAAAAAGAAACTTGTTTCTTTTATTGTCACAACAGAACAGAGGAACATCAAAATATATTAAAGTTCTGATAAATAAAATATATAAAAATACAAACTTAAGATATGAAACATAAAGTCCTTTGAACAAAAACAACAACAACCAAATCAAATTAGTTTTAAAAGACTTGGTAAGCTTCATAAATATAACTTTAAATAGGACTGGAGACACATTCTGTTGAGTTCTGATAAATAACAACAACAGCAAAGTATAACTTGCTATCAGTATATGAGGTAGTGTTAGGTCCAAATTGTTAGCGGAGTTATAAGCTACCTTATAATTACAATGTCAGCTAGCTTATCCCTTTACCTGCACATTTTAAATTCTTTCCACCAAGCTACATCAAACCATTTTCAATCACCAGTTGCTGCCTGCCTTCTAAAACCTACTATTTAGCTATCTAAATCCATTATGTGTCTTGTTAATGCTGCGGCTGAATGACAGTCTGCAACGCACACTTGGTGTCATTGGATTTCACACACATATAAAAGAAAAGTTAACTTTTATGCACAAGCTACGTTTGATACTTTTTCTCTAAGTCTAAAGGTTCACTCCTCGCAAGTCTAACTTATATTTTACAGTGCAGAGACTGTAACTACTTCATTAACATTTACATTTATTCATTTAACAGACACTTTTATACTTGCATGTTGTAGACCACGGAATAGCAGTTGATTTACAGTTGAGATACAAGAAGTAGTCAGAAGTATACATTATTATATTAATTATTATATTTACTGACACAAACCTGTTTCTGATTCAGCTAAATTCTCAATAAATGTTTTTTTGATGTGTCTTAGTGTTTCTGTTGTCATAAAACGGGATTCAATTCAAATGTATTTGTATAGCACTTTTCACGATATGTAGTAGTAGCTTGTACATGTACATATGGCATAGATGTGAGGTAAAGATCAATGAATGACGTAATCGAACAGACAAGGAACATTATAAATTAGTAGCAGAATTTGTAGTGCTGTGCAGGGCTTGACATTAACTTTTTTGCTCACCAGCCACTGTGGCTAGTGGTTTTCCAAATTTACTAGCCACTCAG
>JAUMHR010000048.1:4531568-4542085 GCA_032361145.1 Enteromius fasciolatus | reverse complement strand
ACTGATCATCAGCAAGAGTGAACACTTCTATAAAAGAAGTCGTTTTGGCAGTTTGCTGGTCTGGAGCCTTCAGGTGTGTGTTAACACAATGACAAAGAGGAAAGACATCAGCAATGAACTTAGAGAAGCAATTCTTGCACCTAAGTACCAGATCATTTTTTTATTTTTTCCATCTCCTGATACAGAAAAAAAACATGTGAACTCAGTAGGGTGTACTAACTTTTTCACATGGCTATATATTTTGTGATTGTCTACATTATAACAGAGAATAGCCAAATTAACTGACAAGTTGTTTTGTCAGTATATAACCAAAACTGTGTGTGGAATAAGTACGTATTATTTTAATGACAACAGACAGCCTGTAGCTGTAATCGCTCTAGTGACACTTAGATACATTATAATCTAATATTTAGTTTTTTTACCTTTTAGGACCTTTAGGACCTAATTTTTTACCTGTACTATATAAATAACAGTGAAAACTATATATAAAATAAAATAGCATAGAAACATAAATGAAAATGAGAATTTTGACTAAAGTAACTAAAACTAAAATAAAACTTAATAAAAAAATTGCTTAAACTGTTTATTATTGCTGTACTTTTAAAACTCATATGGAGGTTTCATGTTAACATGTTGCACAAAAAAAGCAGCTTCACTTCCTGTGTGTTAAATTCTTTGATATATTTGATTATTTGACCCAAACATCTAACCCCAAAATGATTGGAGGCACTAGGAAAATCATGTTTTTATCATGTAGATTAGGAGTGTTTAAATGTGAAGTGAGATTGAAATAATCATGAAATCAAACTTAACTGTTAAACTGATGAAACTTAATCTGTCAAACATGAGCCACATTCAGCTGCGGTACCCTGGTATTCATTTCTTTCATATTCTCATATCTTGCAGTCACTGTTACTGCTTTGAAACTCACAGCTCTTTCATTTTTTTGTTCCCCCACTTTGTCCCCCAGCTAGGGGCCCGTAAGATCGTTAAGTCTGCGCTCATAATTTGTTCAGTAGTTCTGATCTACTGCTGCCATGCCAACATGTAACACAAGGCAAGTAAGACATTGCGTTCCTCACACGGATGCACCTCCTGTCAGCAGGGACCCTTCCCTCGCTGTCCTCTCTCTTCCTTCACTCTTTCGGATCGCGAGCAGCACTAAAGGGGCTCTGGGTAAACGGGATGGGCTTTTGGAGGAGTGTGAATGTGAAAGCTTGATGCAAATTCAGTTCTGCAGTACAAATATAACAAACAGGGAATTCCCATCAACAGTGGTGTTGGACCACCTCATGTCTACTGTAGGGCTCATATTGACTGATCTGAGTGATTTAATGTTTGAGGGAATAAAAGGCTTCCTGAAACTTTTGAATAAACTGCCTTTATCATTGCATGCCAAGAAAGGACCCTTCTTTAAGCACCTTTCTTACATTATTTAATATGTGGTTGTTTTAAGGGGTGCTCACGCTAGATTTTGAGCCCGCAAAATTTTCACTGCAACGAATGAGATAAGACATCACACTTTGTTCAGCGTCATAATTAAATACTAATTAAATAATTTGCGAAATTGCGAATTGAAGATACACCTGATGGAAACACCCATATATCGTAAGTGATAATATCGCATGACTTATCGCGAGATGGAAAGGCTTTCAGTTTGCGATCGTTTTTAATCTACATTTATATAAAAAAAAAATGTAAACCTAGCTACTGGAATACTCCATCTTTAAAGTTCGTGGGGTGTTTTTAATTGTTATCTCAACTAAGAGGTTGTGCTATGACATATCCTTTTGGTCACACGTCTTAGGACCAGTTTTACTAACAACTTGCACGAGTGCAAATCATCTTTTGGCACTGACAGGTTTTACTAAAGACGCGCAGTGACTTTAGTTTTATTGAATATGCATTTCAAGGAGTTTCCCTTTCAGAAGCAAAAGTTATGGGAGGATAATATTAGAATGAATCATGCAATGTGTTTAACATGCAAAAAAAAGCACGTCTAAAACAATTTTGCATTTTTGGCAGCAGTATTGTCGATATGCAAATTAGATGTTACATCTGTGTTTTTAAATTAGTTTATTGTTAGTAAATCACCTGCAGAAATCTGCACTGCTTTGGAATTAGACTCAATTTGCCCTGTTTAGCAAAACCGGCCCATAATGTGATACAAATGTGCAACTTTGTAAAAACTCAGAAAAATAAAAAGGTTCTCTACTTGAACTTGAATTTCTGAGGTCACATTTATATTCACATTTGTATGAATGGAAGTCAGATAAATGAAAAGTGCATTGTGACGCCCCTTTAGAAAAACAATATTACTTAATAAACAGATAGCACAAGTCATCTTCTTCTTTACGTGAGTTTACTTAGTGATTATTGAAACTGGAAACCATTAGAATCGTTCCTTTCAGCTTTTGTACTCAAAGGAATAATGTTTTCTTATGTTATGAACATGTATGCTGATGTATCTGTGTACTGTAGATGTAGAGCACAACAGCTGACCTTTTCAGCAGTTTGATTACTCAAGCTCATTTCTCCAGATGAATTTAAAATATTCTTTAATAAAAAAAAATATTAATCTTCGGAACACACTTTTAGAAATTTTGGATGATAATCAAGAGGCTTGTCCTATTGACTGCCAAGTAATGAACACTGACAAGGTCCGGAAAAGTATGAAAAACATCATCAGAATAGTCCATCTGCTATCAGTTGTTCAACTGAAATATTATGAAGTGACGAGAATATTTTTAATAAAATGTAATAATTTTTTCAACAATTCAGGACTGTAGCACCAAATTGTGGGAAGAAGTCATTATTTTAATTTTCTTAGCGTACAAAAAGTATTCTCACAGCTTGGTGAAATACAATTGAATGGCAGATGGAGCATTTAGACGATGTCTTTCATTACTTTTCTGGACCCTGACAGTGTTCATTGCTTGACAGGCAATGGGACACTCAGAACCTCCTAGTTTTCATCCAAAATATCTTAAATTGTGTTCTGTAGACAAACAAAGCTTTTACAGGTTTGAAACGATATGGGGGAAAGTGATTTAAAAAAACATTTTCATTTTGGCGTGAAGTAGCCCAGATTTTTGCCAGATATTTATAAATATTTACTTACTTTGGGAATGTAGGGAGACTGATTCCCTCATTCTTTATGCCTCATGAGAGCAGGCGGTCACTGCTGAAGCTCTTTTGCTGTGATTTTAGTTTCCTCAGTAACAGAGATGTGTCTGATTGGTGATCAGATGACTTAGTAGTGTGCTGTAGCTCTACTCTGTGAAATCGGCTGTTTAACAGATTGCTGAAAGCCACAGTTCAGTGTAGTTGTATACATTATTGTTTAAAAAAAAGTTGTAAAGCAGCTGTTGTGCTCTATTGTCCCTGGCATCTAGTACAGCCCCGTCCTGGGTTTAATGGACATGTAGGGTTTGAGCTGCAGCTGCTGTTGTGTTAACATACCTGTGTGTCCTCGACTGTTGTGCAGGTTAAAGAGCTCCTGACGTCATTTGGCCCTCTCAAAGCTTTCAACCTCGTGAAAGACAGTGCCACATCACTGTCCAAAGGCTATGCTTTCTGTGAATATGTGGATATCAGTGTCACTGACCAGGTAAATCAGTTCATGTTCAAGTATTAAAGAAACACATCGTCATCTTAGTTTGCTTTTGCAGTATTTATTTTTGAAGTATTATTCTTATGACAATAAAACATTTCTTTTTATTTAAAGTAAACAAAACAGTTTTTAATAACAGTTTAATTCAGATTTAAATTTCAGTTTTTATTATTTTTATGTTTATGTTTTATATATATTTACATTTTCTTTTATGGCTTTATGCTGATTTGAATAAAATATATATAGTATTTTTACTGTAATACATTAGTTAAAAAAACAAAGAAATGTAAAAAAAAAAAAAACTATGCATAAAATTACAATTAAAACATCCATATGCATTAATCAATCAATCACCTTTATTTATATAGCTTTTAAAAAAACAGATTGTGTCAAAGCACTGAACATTATCTGGGGAGTTAACATTAATTGGGGATTGGGGATTGGTTATTAATTGTGTCAGTAATGTAACAAGATTAAACATTCTTTTTTTATTTTTAGCTAATGCCATTTCAGTATTGAATGGGGATACGTTGTTGTCTAGATCAGCTCATTTTAAATGATCTATGTAATCAAATTGACGATAATTGCTAGAAATTAATTGTCCCCATCAAAGCAAGCCAGGGGTGACAGCGGAAAGGAACCAAAACTCCATTTGTGAAAAGATAGAGTAAAAAAAAGGTGTCCTGGTCTTTGCTGATCCATCATCTGATCTGGATACAGACTGAGAAACAGAATAAGAAAAAAACAGATTAATATTCTGGAGATCTGGCTGATCTAATTAATGCAGCCTAACTATCCTTTAACAGATCTAAATAATGGAAGTATATTAGTGTGTTAAGTGTAAGCCAGAGTAAAGAGATCTTAATCTATTGTGTCTTTAAACTGACAAAGTGTGCCCGCCTCCCGAACAGTATTAGGTAAATTGTTCCAGAGTTTGGGTGCTAAATAACAAAAAGATCTGCCACCTGCAGTAGATTTTGATATTCTAGGTATTATCAAATGGCCAGTGTTTTGAAAACGCAGCAGACGCGGAGGACTATAATGTGATAAAAGCTCACTCAAATACTATTATGAGCTAATATACTTATACTAGGAGCTAAACCATTCAGGGCTTTATAAGTAATTTACAAAATTTTGAAATCTATACGATGTTTGATAGGGAGCCAGTGCAGTGTTGACAAAACCGGGCCAATATGCTCACACCTCCTGGTTCTAGCTGCTGCATCACAGTATTTACTGGCTTTAATTATATGCTGATTTTAATAAAATGATTATAGTTTTTTTTGTTAGTTTTTTTGCAATACATAAAATAGTGTAAAAGGAAAAGAAATATTAAGAATAGTATAAGTTACAAAAAACTTCTAGAAGTTAAACTACAAGTAAAACATCCATATGCATCACAGTATTTATAATGCTTTTAATTTAAGTTGAGCTGATTTGAACAAAATATTATTGTTTTTTTTTTACTGTAAAACATTAAATAGTGTAAAAAGAAAAAAAACATTAAGCATAATATTACAAAAATAAAAATGTACAAGGAAACTCCTACAAGTAAAACATCCATATGCATCACAGTATTTACTGCCTTTAATTTATTGAATAAAATAATTATAGAGTTGTTTTTATATGTAGTAATGTAATACATTAAAGAGTATAAAAAAGAAAAACATTAAAAATAATGTTACAAAATCTACAAGTAACGCATTCATACACATTACAGTATTTACAGCTTTTAATATAAGCTAAATATTTTATTAAAATAATTATAGTGCTTTGTTACTAGGGTTGTAACGGTATACCGGTATGGCGGTTTATCGTGATATTGACATGTACGATTATCATATCGTGCACATTTGCTTATAACCGGTTTTGAAAAAATAAAATAAAAAATGAAACCAGTTCTCACTCGCACTGCAGTGTACAGTATATGCAACTTCTTTGCGCTTGACTGCTTAGACTCCACCCATACCCATACAGCGGAGAAAAGGTCTGATACAGAGGCTGTTAATTCTAATCTCCCGCCGAAAAACTAATTAAAATCTGCAGTAGGGGAATATTTTGGGTATCTGAAAAATGATCGCGGGGTTGTCCTTGAAGATGGATATCCAGTTTGCAAGAAATGTGGACAAAGAGTGCCCGCAAAAGGAGGAAATACGTCGATCATGTTCCATATTCGCGAGCACCATCCCTCCGCGAAGATAAAAATATTAGAGCCGTATTATTTTTGATGCAGAGGGAATCCCGGAATCCAGTCATGTAATTGGATAAATCAACATCTAGCTGTGCAGTAAATCAAATTGTGATGTGTCGTGATGTAATCTGTGAATATACAGCGCACAAACGCTGCCATATATTGTAATTCTATATTCTGCGTCTCTGTATGAAAGAGCAGCGCCGTTTCGCCTAATATATCTAGTACACACTCAAGTGCGCGTGATGCTCATGGTTTTTAAAGCGTCTGCTGTCTCACTCACTATGTGAAGATGTGAACACATGAACATATCCAGAGCTGCTCTCAGAGAACTGATACACTTCCTTTTACATCCATGTCCATCCAACATGACCCTGCCCATATTGCTCTCCCATACCTGCTGTTAAAGAAGAACAGCTTGATTTATTCTTGTCTAATACAAAAATAAATAGCTTCTTCCTTATTTTGTTTAAATGGGAGATGCAAAGCTTTATTTAAATCCCCTGTGATATTTTCTGAGAGGATTATCATACCGTGAAAATCTCATACCGTTACTATGAGTAATTTAATACTCATATTACTATTACTTATTACTATTTGTTACTATAATACATTAAATAATGTAACAAGAAAAACATTAAGAATAATATAAGTTACAAAGAACTACAGGTCAAATATCCATATGCATCACAGTACCAATAAATTTGAAAGGAAACTTGCATAACTTTCAAGAAAATAATATTATCACAATGCGGTTTGTAGGGATGTAACGGTATTGTAAATACCATCGTACCGCAATATAAATTATACCGTGGTCGCATAACTCGACAAAATGGTAGGTCTTCTGAGAAAAGTTTGCTCAGGCGAATGGAGTGAACGGGAGGTAGCGGGAACTACAATTCCCATCAGCCCAGGCGTGCCCATCATTCTTTGCGGTCTGTTGCGGTCCCTTGGCGACATTTTTCCCTAAAAGCGACTAGCAACAAATCTAGAGACTTCTTGAGCAAACCTCAGCGAGTCTCCGGTAGTGCCACGCTAGTGCGAGCCATCTGGGTCTGGTCTGTTCAGCAAGAGGCTGAGAGGAGCAGGGCTTTCAGTTAAAAGAGATATTATTGTTTCTAACTCTATTTTACATGCAAATAGAGCCAAAATCACAGCATAGCCATTGTCTATATCTTAGATTATATATCATTGAGAATTAAGGTGCATTGAATAACATCATGTGACCACAGAGAAGCAAGATAATATGACGCACAAATTTAATGAATATGCAAATTGATATATGACGTTATCTAGCAATCTAAAACGGGTTTTAAATCTGATGTGTGGAAGCTTTAATCTTTTTTTGTTATTAAAATTTGTTATTAGGTTCCTGTTTCAAAGATTACAGATAGATGGCTAATGTGTGTGTCATTGATATGTTCAGTGTTCATGGAAACTGTTTAACAAACACTTCTGTCGCTTTTTTTGAGCCTTGTTTTTTATGTAAATGATTCAATAAATACCGTACCGTGCCATTCATACCGAGGTATTACCACACCGTGAAATTTTGATACCGTTACATCCCTTGTGGTTTGTAAATATTTTGATGAGACTGAAGTAGATAGTTGTATTGTTTTGCTCAGGCGGTAGCTGGATTACATGGCATGCAGCTCGGCGATAAAAAGCTGATCGTCCAGCGGGCAAGTGTGGGAGCCAAGAATACCAATCCTGTAAGTGCTAGTCCTCAGCACTTCAGCACAACAGTTCTTGTCACGAACAGCCAAGCAGTTACAGCAAAAATCAAGACATTCATGAAGAATGCATTGCTGAACACTATATTATATGACCAGCATTGAATTGTGTCTTAGTTCCAGTCTTAAATCTAGCTTTGTTTCCGTGCAGACCGCTGTCGTAGAGACGCCCGTCACGCTCCAGGTCCCAGGACTGCAGAGGGTGCAGAACTCAGGCCTGCCGACGGAGGTGCTGTGTCTGCTGAACATGATCATGCCGGAGGAGCTGCTGGACGACGAGGACTACGAAGAGATCCTGGAGGACATCCGTGAGGAGTGCTGCAAGTACGGCACAGTGCGCTCTATCGAGATCCCTCGGCCGGTAGACGGTGTCGAGGTGCCAGGCTGTGGGAAGGTCAGTCACTACAGCTGGGGAGAGGAACGCCACATTAGACTTCTAGAGCAGAAAATATCTGAATAACTGAAAACAAAGGCCTTCAGGGACGACATGTTAAATAATAGGACATTTAGAAGAATATTTAGCAAACTCTTTTCCAGTGACAGTTTAGTGAAACTATTTGTCAAACCCTTAAAAGTGACTGCAGTGACAGATTTTTTTTAGCTATTTTACAGCATGGCAATCTGTCGTCTTCTCTATATTCTTCCATTTTTGTGTTTTACAAAAGTGTATTGTTTTGGAGCAGTATGAACATGAGTAAATGGTGACTAATCACATTTTTGAGTGAATTACGGCCTGTACACGTTTTTCGTTGCCGATGAGCCGACGGCGCTTAATGAACAACAGAAATACCCTGGTACACAGGGTGGTGCTGCACAACTTCTGACACTCGCTTGTCACATAGAAGAAGAAGGGAGCCAGAAGACACAGTTGTCAAAACCATTCACACGCTTCTTTGTTAACTGCCAAAAAACATATTTCATGCAGCCGCTCTGGCGATGAAGAAAGCAATGAGACCAGCAGCTCTACATTCATCTTGCCTCGTTGCTTCTTTGTGTGCTTGGCAAGACTGTTTTTTGTTTGAGCGCCACCAAGCTTTGTATTGTAGCTTCAGCAGCTGCCGGCAAGTGAAAAAAAGCGACAATCTCATTGGTCGGCCAATTTTTGACGCAACGCATCGAACCAAAAAAACGACACAGAGGCGTTTTTTTGTTTTTTAAATGATGCTTTGATGCTTCGCGTTTTATACTTCGTTGTGCGCACTCACATTGGCGCCCTTTGTTTAGTCACGAGGCGTTAAACATTGGTGATATTCACACGCAATATTCATTCCAGTGTGAACAGGCCTTTATTATATATGAACATTATTATATTCGGTGCCAGCTTCGAATTTCCTTAGTGATATTTAGTGCCAGCTTGTCGGAAATGAAATAAACAAAAATACCTTTATTTTATTTCGGCTGTTTGCCAAAGCAATATCTCTCGTTTTCATTTAGTTTAACTCGATGTATTACAATAATTAAAACTATATAGTAGTTTCTCAGTTATATTAAAATAACACTGTCTACTTATTCAGTCTAGATAATAGTTTGTTTTAAAAAGAACTGTAAAGATCCGTTCACACCAAGCACGATAGCGAAAAATATAACGATAATGGGATAGTTCTAAAAATCGTTCTCAATATTCACACCACAACTACGATAAAGTTATAGAGAAACTATGTCATTGGATTCATTTTCAGAACCATTTTTTCCAGCCGATGAACGATACAAACATTGACATCTAATCAGAATCCATCCTGCTGTAACGAGCTTGAGAATTTGAAGCGTCAGATGTGGTTGAGCTTATAGTTATCTTTATAGTTACTGTTCTTAGTGTGAGCAAGACCTAAGACTTGGTCATTAATGGCAGTATTTTTTTCTCTGTTGCAGATATTCGTAGAGTACGTGTCTGCTGCAGAATGCCAGAAGGCCATGCAGGCACTGACAGGACGCAAGTTTGCTAACCGTGTGGTGGTCACCAAATACTACGATCCAGACATGTACCACAGACATGAGTTCTGAGGACAGACACTGATCATACGGAGAGAGACAGAGACAGCTGTTTGTACCATCTGAGAGTGAAGTTTTAATGAGCCCTTTAGAGGTTTACACTTATTATCTTCTACTTTCACTTCAAAGTTTGTTTTCTGTACTGAAATACAAAAAAATTGATCTGAGTAGCCAAGTAGGAGATATTTTTCGACATTGAACGCTGAACAGGAAGGCCCAGTGTAACCACAAATACTGCCACTCGATGACCTCCAGGGAGGAAATTGCTGTCTCTGTAAACCTGAACAAGTTTTTGTCCAAGGCAGCTGTAACCATCAGAACACCTTGTTGGCTCCGCCCACAGTGAAATCTCATTGGTGCAAAATCCTGCTTCTTATAGCTGCATTTAAATAATCGATTCTGTTCAAACTGACTGAAAAATGACTTGACATCTTAAACTTGTTATGCTGTGTCTAGTTAGAACGAAGAATATCAAAACAGATACAGATTGTGGGCGGGTTTTGAAATACTGCTAATAGCTACAGTATATTAATGCTGTACAGCTGCATATTTGTACAAGTTGTTTCCTCTATATATATATTTAAAAGTTTATTGAAGAAACTTTTCTATGATGTTTTAAGAGTTCTTTAAAACATCACAGGGTGCTTTGGACAGCTGTTCCTGCCAGAATGTATTTGTTCTCATTGGTGAACTGCAAAAAGGCTGATATTTCTTCAAAGGCATCAGAAAATATTAAATTTGACAAGAAAACACAGCCTGCTTCTCCCTATCTTGAAGAAAGCAAAAGCTCTGACAGAAATATAGGATCTGACACAACAGAAATTCTGTTCCCAGTTTTCTCCGTTTCTTATTCTTAACAATCCAGTGCGTCAGATGATGACTTGCACGTACCCATCAGCTAAAAAGTGCTTAAATAGCTCAGATTCTAAAGCTAGAGCTGCTTCTGCCTCGCCTTCAATAAATCACATGCTCTTTAGTGCTGTCTGTTATA
>JAUMHR010000048.1:4475671-4485694 GCA_032361145.1 Enteromius fasciolatus | reverse complement strand
TGGTCACATATACACTGGCTGCAAGCACACTTCAAAATGATTCAAGAAACCTAGCGCTAGCTAACCTGCCAACAACAACGACTGCATTTGTACTGAAACAGGTCGAAATATTGGACTTGTGCATTAGGCTCTGAAGTGTGTGTAAATGAGGCTGCTGAATTGTATCAGTCGTTAAGGAGCAGGCAAGTGCCAATTTTATTTCAAATTCAAGTCTATATATCAAGCCTGGAAATGCCCAAGACAGCACCAAGCACCAAAAGACTCTACAGAGTAAATTATATGTTTTTTTTCTCAGAAAACCAATTTCACTGCTTGTCAATGCAATACTTCACTTTATTGCTCTGTATTTTATTACCTCACACCCAGACAACACTGACATTCAAAAACTTTTTTTTTTTTGTTCACCGGTGAAATTTTACCTTCTGTAAAAAAATAATCAATAAATTACCGTGATTTTAATGGTACAAAATGTACCATTAAAATAATACTACAGTAATAATCTTGTTAAAAGGCTAACGGTAGCCTACGTTCCCATAATATATACAGTGAAAAAAACGATTACGTAAAATGCTGTTTTTAAAGGGTTAGTTCACCCCAAAATAAAAGTTAGGTTACTCACTCTCATTTACGCGCACGAATGTAATCTGTGGTTGGGGAAAGCGTGCACATACGTTTGGATACTCTCTATAATAGTGGAATACATAATGGTTGAGTAAATTATGCTATTTTTGTTTTCTTTGTGCAAAATAAATAAATTAAATACATAAATTCTCATAGCGCTGCAAAAGTTGAACCACTGATGTCACATGCCTTGGTTACAGATGTATTTACTATGTTTCTGGATCTAAGATCATTTCAGTTGTGTTGCTGTCTGGAGGGACAGATGGCTCTCTGATATCATCAAAAATATCTTCATTTGTGTTCCGAAGATGAACAAAGGTCTTTTGAACGACATGAGGGTGAGTAATTAATGACAGAATTTTCATTTTTGGGTGAACTAACACTTTAAAAGTGAAAAAGAACTAAACATTTACAGGGAAAAATTGACTTTCCCAGAATTCCCTGTGTTGCATTTAATATTTGATGTTTTTTTTCCTTTGAAATAACAGTTTGAAAGAAGTTTTTTCTTAGCATTTATGTTTATAAGGGTTACAGCCAGTGTTGTTAAAGTGTTGTGTTGGATGGTGTTTAGTGTTTATGTGAATGACACTGTGCACCTTCCATATTTAGGTTTATGTCCATCTACCTATCTATGCAAGTTTTGGTTTGTCATAAGTAGCTGGTGGTGAACTTTGGTTTATCATGTGACTTTCACAACTTCAGAACTTAAACAGGTTGGTCCATTAAACCATTAAATTTCAATATAGTTATTAATTAAAAGTTTAAGTTAAATCCATAAATCCTTAATCACTGCTGTCATGTTTTTATGGTACATTTTTATTTTATTTTATTTATTTTTTTTTTACATTTTTTAACCTCAAAGTTTATTATTATAATTATTTTATTTTACAGTGTATATCCGTGCCAAACAACATATTTTACTGTAGGAGGAAAAAAGTGTAGATTGCTCTGTGTTAATTAACAATTTAGAGGAAAATGTAATGAGGGAATGGTGATGTTTTTCATTCAGTTCACATCAAAACCAAGTTACAGTTTGTATTGCTATGGAATTATGTGCTCTGATGAAACATGAACAATAAGACCATTAGCATGCATTAAAATAAATAAAATAATTTTTGATTCTGGTTGACCTAAAAATGCCTTTGCCATGCTGACATCATTGACCCTCCTTAACAATCTCTCAATATTCAATGGTGCCATCTGGTGTTTTCCTCTCAAAGGGCAATTTAGCCAAATGATGAACCCTAGATGAGAGCAGCATTTGAATGAACCACATGCTCTGACTCTCATCACTATTTGACTGGATTTATGCATGTAAAAGTAACCTCTTATTGATTCTCAATGATTTTACTCCAGGACCCAGACCTTACATTGAACAAAAGGTAGCAAATTCAGCATAGCACCTAAACTATTACCAAAAAAACCCTCTTTGAATCGAGGACATTTATTAACACTAGGCCAAAAGTTTAATTATTATACAGAGACAGGTGACATTTGTGGCAAAACATGGAAGAAGCTGATTGGATGCACAACCTTTTACATCAATAGCAAAATGAGTGTTATTTATTTAGCTCTCCCATATGCACAATTACAGTACATAATTAGTTGTGTTGTGTGATTTAAATTTAGCATTGCTTTTATCTGTCATTCAACCTTATTAGAACTGCGAGAGACTTGTAACTCTCTACAAGCGCACTGCAGTTGCAAAGAAATTGTTAAGTAGTTAAGATGGTTTTGGGAAATGTTCCATAGAGATTGAGTTCAGTAATTGCCTTACTAGAATTGTACTTAGTGCGTAAGGAAAGCAACCAAAGAGGAATTTCCCACCGGAGGTCTGGCACCCAAAGTCTGTTCTCGTCAAAGTGGAGGAGGACTTCTTACAGCACAACTTGACTCGTCGATCCTCAAATCCGCCTCCAGCTCTCCAGCCACAATCCTTTAATCCAAACACACACACACTTCAAACACCAACACTTTAATTAACAGGTCAATAGGAAGTTTAGAAGAAGACCAATATACCTGAGCATTAATGATTCAAGAGAACCCACATCGAATTTGGTTTGCATATTGATGAGAGAAAAGTCAGACGACTTTGAGCACTCAAGTAGACCAAGATGATATACCGTATGAATAAAAGAGTGATGGATATTTTTAAATCCCCACTTGACTTCATCTTCAAATTGAGGTCTGTCACTGTTATGACAAGATCTATTAGATGGATTTTATCTGGAGTGCTGTGAAAATCTCAAATGGCGGTAATATGTGGATGACTAGAATGGAAATACTAATCTTCACACCTCCTCCGTGTCTCTTCATGCCTTTGTATTACTTTCTGATGAGTAGATTTCAATCTGTAGGAGTCATTTAGAAGCTAAAATATAGCAAGATAAAAAATACATGTTGCACATCATTTGATGTGGACATGTTTTAATTTAAACCGATGAAGATGATGAAAGGCATTCAAGGCAGTGGCACCGCCAGGGGGTGGGCTCCTGGCCACCCCATTGGCCACCCCACTAGCCAGTGTTAATTGTAGTACTGTAGTATCAGTTATGAATACTTTCAGCCCAAATTTACAGCCAGCCAGGCAAGCCGCTCTAGTATAGCAGTAGACGTTTTCTGATACTTTTCTACAGGCCAGTTTACTACAACAGTAAATACAAGTGTGAAATTATGGCTTATAGTTTTGGTTTGCCACCCCAAGATTTTAAGTGGCCCCATCTGGCCACCTCTATGAACAATTTCTGCCTCGCCACTGATTCAAGGCTAAACAGAAGCTACATAATGTACCTGATATCACACCAGTTCTGTGTAAAACTAAAATGGAAAACACAGTCAGTCCAAGCAGAGGAAAGTGAAGAACAACACAGCAGGAAAGACAGATGAGTTTGATTCTATAAACCACGCTGTGTGCGAATGATGAAATGATTGTGAGAATACATCAACGGTTGGTTATGTATTTTAAAGCAACAGGAAGAATCCACCCACCTGAGTTATGGCTGTAAGAAAAAGCTTTCAGATTTCACAGATTCTCAGATGTGTGGGGGAAAAAACGAAATTGCACCGATCCGTCAAAGCCAACAGGGAAAAGAGCGATGTGTTTACCCCAAGCTCTGCTTGATTATGCGGCAAGTGAGGGAAGAAATATTATGTTCCATAAAAGTTTAATGCATTTGGCCCCGGTTTAATCTATAGCAGTGCTCCTATCAAGCTCCTCGCTCACTCTCAACCAGCTGAAATCCAGATTAATCTATTCCTTCTGGAGCTATTCTGTTTTTAGCTTACACTAATCATCAAATACGGTAATTATAAAGCTGTTATGCATGGTAACCAAAAGGAAATTCACACTTTTATTTTTAATCACTTACAGGCTAAAACTCATCTAATCAGCAAAATGCTCACCATTAATTCATTTACCAAAAAACAATTGTTAATTAACACCATTCAAACCTTTTGTGTAAAACTCGAAACACAAATCTATTAATAATACATCATGCTCTCGTATAGAAAGCACTGATTAACATGAAAAACAAACAATAATTAACAGAATTATTCACACATCAGTCATTATCGCAAGATGTCACACGAAAGGAGGCTTTCACAGAAATGGTATAGAAGACCATTATTGGTTTCCCAAAGTAGCTTTTAATAACCAGTTCTTGAACAAGCATTTTTTTTTAAAAGAACATTATTTTGCAGAGGAAAGATTCCATGGATGTTAAAGGTTCTTCATGGAACCATAATGAAAAAAATTCACCTCAGATTAATTAGAAACAAAGTCATATTTCAATGAACTGAACAAAACAGCGTCACATTATTTCAGGTGAATTATTTCATGATGAGTTAGAGGGATCTGGGCAGCTGGAGCCATCACACCGTGCAAATAAATTGGAAGGGTTTCCACTTTCCGAGTGATATGTAGCTGGTTTTAATATGCTCCTTTAATCCTCTTCATCATTCCTCAGCTCCATAGATGAGTTCTTTTTGATATGGCCATAAATGGCAACCATTAAATCTGCATGAGAAAAGATTTGGGTCACACTTTATATTACTGTAGGGGGCCTTAACTACAATGTACTTGCATCAAACAATTAGTACAATGTACCTATTGTGGTCATATTGTATTACAAAACACTTTTGCCGCTATTGAGGTGGTATACGGGTTAAGTTTAGGGACAGGATTGGTGGTACGGGTAGGTTTAAGGGATCAAATATTAAAAAAAGTTATAAATGAGCACTCCTAAGTTTGACTGTTGAGAAGAGCCAGAGCACCCAAAGCACCTTGGAAATAAAAGAGTCAATCACCGATAAGCAAAGTCATCTCTTTCAGTCTTTAGTTCTTGCTGTTTAATGGAGCTGCTGTAAGAAGTGCTGAGTGAACTGACTTGCCTTGAAAGGAACTTGGCCATAACTCATTCCACGCCAGTTCTTGACATTAATGATATCTCAAATCATGTGGCTTGTTGAGGAGAATTACAGTCCTGCTACTCTCTAGAACAACCATCATATCGAGGACCACCAGTAGCAAACTCATCACAGATCACCTCAAAATGCAGTTACAATTATCTTTTGGGGCTTTTTGACATGAGCCATATATATATATATATGTTTAGTTCGACGTCAACATCTTTGTTGACCCTGGAACACCATTGTGATTAGCCAATCAGATCTGAAGATCCAGTTTATAGTTTTTGTGAAGTTTAGGCTTACAATCAGTGTTTGGTGCTTGTACATCAGTGTTGGTCATCTATCATCTCCTCTGATTTTAGCCATTACTCATGGGTAGGGTTAGGTTTAGGTGTAGAGATATGGTCAAAACTCAAATTTTGGAATAAAATGTTGTTGCAGGGTCAACAAAATATGTTAACCCAGGAACACGTCAAACTCAGCAAAATCAGGACGTGTGGAGGGTCATATAATTGAGGTTACAGTGTAGGTAAATGAGAAAATTTAAAACGGCGCTCAGGCACATTAATCATATTTATCACCAGACCATTTATTGTCATTTATTTTCACTCACTGTAACAGAATTGGTTTGACATTTATGGCTGTCTGCATTGCAGCTATTTTGGCCTCCAATGCAGCAACCAGACACTTACAGCCTCCATTCTTATATGGCATCAGCAATTTAACATTAAAACAGATTTCCCTGCAAATAATGCAGCATATTACATTCTGGACTGGCTGGCTGTCTGCAGAGAAAACTTCCTTCTGGAAATTGGAATGAAAATGCTATGTCTGAGCGCCCACTGTGGCACATTTCTTAAATTGGTTTCCTAAATAGATTGGTTAATTAGTGACAAATTGATTTTTTAATGGAGCTCACATGGTGCGTCTTTGACATTTAACGAAACGTGAGCCTTAGGGAGATAAATGTAATTACCTCAAATGAAAACACAATTATAACTAGCTTCATTTTTAAATTGGTATATTGCTTGCAAAGTGTCTTTATGAATGAATTTGCGTAGTAATGATCAGACAGTAAAAATCATTAAGAAATATTAAATGACATACAACATGAAGGGCATCATTAATGTTTATTAAGCTATTTCAACATGACTTATACAGTATTCTATGTGACAGTTTTACAACAGAAGAGTTTTATATTAAGCAACTGCAACTAAACATATTAAATATCAGTATGACAAATTTTATGTGTAAATGAAGTATTTAAGAAGGATCTGTGTTACAATTCCTATAAAATGTAAAAGTATTAGTGTGGTCACTATTGATGCTTTTTTACAGTGTAACAGTTAGAGGTCTTGGCTGGTGGTAATAAGCAAAAACAAACTTCTATCAAAAGTTATTAATTGAAAAAACAAACTAAATAAAAAAACACTATGCTGCAAAATGTGCGTGTAGAGATTCTGTAATGGCTTGATTGACTTAAAAATAAAGGTTCTATATTGGCATCAATGGTTCTGTGAAGAACCTAGAAATGTTTTTAAATGTTCTTCAATTTGGTTCTTTTAGCAACTGTTCACTAAAGGTTTTTCTTCTATGGAATCACTGGAAAAAAAAACTTTTGAAACCTTTATTTTTAAGAGTATAAATATACATTAAATTACATCGGTGAACTCTGGAAAATAGAAGCCTTGAGGAAAACATGTGATTGCACTCGAGTGATGCAGACAAATTTTGCAATTTGAGCACTCTCATTCAATAATTGACGCAGCTGTCTCATTTGCCGCCTGGCACTCTTCGTTTTACACAGCACAAACTCATTTCTTGATTTGTCTGTAGATTAAATGATCTTCACTGCAGCCTCAGAAGCTGTGGTGAGCTCTGGCTCATAGAGAGCACTGCGGCAGGCTCGTGGTGACACTGACGGTGGATGAGACGGGCTGCTAGCATAAGCAGGATCCCCGTCAGCAGCTCCAGACAGAAGGACAGACAGGCCATGACCAGAGACCAGCCGAAGGACATGTGGACGTGAGACAGTGACTCAATGTCCACCGTGAGCTGCAGCTCCTCCAAAGCCTGCTGTGAATAACTGATATAGATGCTCACACCGGACACCGTCAACAGACCTGTGGACAAACAGACGTCAAATACACTGTTGAACAAAAAATCTGCATATGTTGGTTAGGTATGATTTAAAGCAAGGCTGGTGGTCATGAGCTGGTTTAGCAGTAGCTAGTTGCTTAGGACCAGCACATGACCAGCTTACACCAGCGAGCCATGCTCCAAAACAGTCCCTAATTAGCATTTGCTGTTAAATAAATGGTTACATAATTTTCAATTTTGGGTTAGCTATGCCTTTTAAAGGTTTGGTCATATTAAAAATGATCCTGGCTCTTCCAAGCGTTAGAATTACAGTCCAAAAGATGTTAAACCACCAGAAGAAAGACATGTCATGAAGAGTCATGACAACTGTCAAAAGATTTTAGCATGATCACAGTGTTTAGGTATTGGGTCTTGGTGTAATAGATCTGCTACACTGCTGCTGTTGTTGGTTATTGATTTAGTTGTAGATTATTGATGCTGCTGCAAGCAAGTACAAAAACTTGCTACCAAGTGCAGTGCATACTGTGATACAGTGCCGTGAGTATTTAAGATTCAAGCTGCACAAATTGCATACAAAATAACCTGTAGCAGATCTAAACAGGTGGAGCTGGGGAAGTTGGAGTGTGAAAACGCACTGCAAAGTGGAGGCTAACCTACTATTTAAATGTAAAACAGCAAGCTAACTGGCTAAGTATGCAGCATGAACCAATCAGCTTGTGCCAAGTCAGTTAATGCTATGAATATCATCAGTTACATTATTACCCATAATCCAGCGCCATCTAGAGTTTCAAAACTGAACTATACATTTATAACCTTTTAAATATGGATATTTAAAAAAAATAAATACATCAATTCACTACAGGAGGCCTTTATTCAACCCCTGGAGCTGTGTGAGGCACATATTTGTTTAAACTGTATAAATTGAACGTTTGTATGGATTTTAGTATACACAAAACTACACCACACACTGGACATGCCATTTTGTACTTGAATGCTCAAGTTCAGCTGTTTGACAAAACAGAGCAAATGGAAAGAAAAAGTGATGTCTATGATGTAGTTTTTTTCTCTGTATAAAGCGTAGACATCAATCCAGCCACAAAAAGACTAATGAAAAAATCTTCCATCCTGGGTGAAGCCATTATGTACATTAACAACAATTTGGGGACAAATATGAGGTAATTTAATGGAAAACTATGTGAGTGGGTCTCTGTGGTATGGCAGGAGTTTGCACAGCCTCCGTGTGAAAACTGTAATGGCTTGATTCATCGTGTTCTATACGGTAAATGCATGATGGCAAAATCCTATCTAAGCATATGACTCTTTTCTAAACTCAGCAGCACACAAGCACAGAATATAACAGTCATACAGGTTAGTGCTGGGAGCATTAATAGGAAAGCAGATAACACCATGATAGTAAGAAACGACCTGGGCTTTTCTTAAGGAAATGTCACAATCTCAGTCATTATTGCTGTAATTAACCCACTTACATGAAGCTCAGAGGAGCCCTGACCTTTCACGATCACTCATGATACACGACAGGAAGAACAAAAGAGAGGTTTTCCTGCTGCCCTGCAATTAAACATCAGCCATTTCTCAAACAATGCATTGATTTCTCAACACAGTAAAAAAAGATTCTATGCCTGTCAGAGAAAGCGTCAATAGACAAAGATGACATGAGAATAGAGAAAAACAGCACACTTAGCCATATTTTGTTAAATTCAGACATGCATTCAGCTATTTTATTAGACGTTCTGTCCTACGGTAGTAGGAATGATACTGTATTAGTAACTTACAGTATAAACTACGTTTTTTTCAGTAAGGAAATAAAGCTCTGAAAACAGTTGGATGAAGATCTGACCCATATTTGGTAGTGAATAATTGACATCAACATACACACAACAAAATTGCTGCTTCAGAGAATGAACTACAGTTTTTTCATGAATCTTATTTTTTTCTCCTTTCTATAGAAATAGATAGCACAGAGTAATAAACCTTACTGCAATCATGACAAAAATAGAGAATAACAGATATACAGATATATAACAGATTATAAACCAGACACTGCGTATTAATAGAGTTAGTCATTAAAGGATATAAAGAAAGGAGACAGTAAATAAACTAAAATATATTAATATAGAATTCATGTTTTTTCTTACCTTAATTGTAACTGTATGTGTAATTTTTTTTTCACATTTATTTTGATGGCTGCAACACTCCAAAACCTTAGGACAGAGGCATATTTGCAACTATTTTAGATTACCTTTCCTTTTAATTACATTTTAAGAAATGCTGGGTTAAAAACAACCCAACTTGGGTTATTTAGACCCAGCTGGTTTGCATTAAAGGAAAACGCCACCGTTTTTCCATATTAAACTATGTTCTTCCCTCAACTTAGACGACCTAAAACATATCTCTCCCATCTCAGTGCGTGCTCTTAATCGCTCTAGCGTGGCGCCACTCTGTTAGCATTTAGCTTAGCTCCATCCATTTCTTAGTATCCAAAAGGGATGAATTTAGAAACCACCAAACACTTCCACGTTTTCCCTATTTAAAGATTGTTACATGACTAGTTACACGAGTATGGTGACACAAAATAAAATGTAGCAATTTTCTAAGCAGATAAAAAAAGATAACTATAATGAATGGCGGAAGAGCACTTCACAGCACTTCCACCTCGGTGCAATTACATTTTGAAAAAGAATCTCTCTCCTTCTCACTTCCAGTGCAACCAAGGAGTGATGATACTGTATCACTGTCTGTGCCTAGGTGGAAGTGCTGCAAAGTGCTCTTTCTGTCACATTCTGTTCCTGTCCTTGTGTCGTGCTCCCCCATGTCTTTTTGTATTTTGGTTTAGTCCTGTCCTGTTTGGTTTTTCCCATATTAGTTCAATTCGTC
>JAUMHR010000048.1:4451703-4466318 GCA_032361145.1 Enteromius fasciolatus | reverse complement strand
CGGTATATACAGTATATAAGGTACTGAGCTCCTTTTCATAGGAAAAGTTGATGTCTCCATTTGATCTCCATTTTATCTCATTACTGTCCTGGGATGTTAAAGTCTTGAGATAGAATGAGACTGTGTATTGTGCTAGAATGCAGCTGTGTCTATTGACACTCAAATAGCCTACTAGTTTGTATATGCGCACACAAATACAGAATGTGTTTGTGATTGACAGGCAAGGGGACAGAGGGTGCAACGGAGTGTGTGTTCTTTCCCCGTGAGGTAGGCCCCACCGCGCAACCAACTGACAAACACAACATGACATGGTCCCTCCCCTTGGTGCATGCTCACGGCAGCTAATTAAACAGAGCTCTCTCAGACACACACACACACACACACACACACACATACACATTGAACATCACTGTAAGGAATTTGAAGCACAGACACACAGTGTCAGACACAAAAACACCCACATACACACAGGATGTGAAGTACAGTTATTACCTACTGACCCACTGCCCTCAATCTCAAAAGGCTAAATGGAAAGCAGCAAGTGACAATGCCTAAATGCAGTCACCTGCACTAGAGAAAACACTGAACGTGTGAACCTGTCTGTTATTAGCTTCTCATTATGCAATGCAGTGTCGCGCTGTGTTACCCCGAGTGCAAAAACAGCAGTATTATACTATCAAACAATAAACCATAACAGCACAATTAAAGAAGGGGATTGTAAAGTATTTAAGGATTGTGGTTCCAAACCTGATTCAACTTAACGTAGCATCTTTATTTGATTTATAAATAAATTCACTTTTAGTTGGTAGGAAGATTATGCTTGATAAACAAACAAGCTTAGGTGGCCTGAGGGGAAGTTACTTGTTAAATCTGTTCTTTACCATCAGTATAGACTTTGTTCACTTGTGCCAATGGCGACATTTCTGCTAAATCATATTACTTTGTATTTTTGCATGGTACTTGACACTTTTAAAGTAAAATATCTGCTGAGTGCCTTTAAAAGCATGTTCAGTTTTATCTGAAACGGATGACTGTGAATCTGGCAAAGTGTGTTGTGTTGGTGGTTGTATGTATCACTAATATTCCAGGTAATTATCTTAAATTTGGCATAAATATGCATTAGTTTAAATATACTTCTATCTTTAAATCCTAGAGGTCTTTTATCATTATGTGTTTTACAGAACACTCAATGTCACAAATATAATGCTTTACCGGGTGAGCTACTGAGCAAGTATACAATATCAGAAATGCAATATCAAACTGGTTAGGTTATGCAAATGTCAAAGTGTATTAGTTTACAAAGCATGTACATGGAAAAAAAAATTAAGGCCATAACACAGTATTGTGCAAGTCTTTATTAAACATTAATCAGCCCCAATTTTTGTGAAAAGTAATAAAACTAGACTTCATGTAAAATAGAAACATAAGTGGTGGAGGTACAAAGTTTAGATTAACGATTGTGTACGATTTGTCTAAAACCCCATGATGGGTAGGTTCAGGTGTGGGGTTAGATGTAGGTCAATCATACAAATTCCTACGAATTGGTAACTCGTAAAACAAGTATGATGTGGCAAAATGCGTATGAATTCAAACAAGTGAGGTTGTACGAATTTGTATGAATTAGCCACCTTGTAAAATATGTGCGAATTGCTGCTTGGTTGCAGCCAATTGGTTGAATTTGTAATGTGTTTTGTAATATATTTGTTTGTAGTATTTGTCAACATTTGTTGAAGATGACTGAAGGGTTACAGAAACAAAAATAATTTAGTGCTCAGCCAATTAATAAATAAATTAAATAATTAATAAGTAATTTAAAACACACACACACACACACACACATATATATATATACATATATATACATATATATGTGTGTGTATAAATTAATCATATTTAAAATTATGTTAAAATGTCACTGCACATAGATATGAACAGTGATTTTTGCCAAAGGGTGAGTATGCAGCACTGCTCTGAGCACAATAGCAGAAAATCTAGTGTAATGTTGTACACAATGAAGATCAGGCTGCAAGTCTGTTAAATGCTACAAGACACACTGCCCTCCTTTATATACTGTAGGCAAACACACATACACACACGCAAACACACTGCCCTCGGTGAGGGGCCCTGGCTGCCTGCCCGAGCGACTGGGTGTCACTGTCATATGGAATCACGTTTTGGTGGCTGGTTGGCACGAGGGCAGAGGCAGGCGGGCGGAAACAGAGAGGAGGTGACATGACAGTGGGACAGTCGAGAACACAATAAGAGAAAGAGATAGAAAGAGGTTTTTTTTTGAGGGTGGGTTACTGTCTACACGGGCAGCTGTCCTCCACAGCAGCACACTCACACACTAATTAATTGCGGGGTAAGAATGTGTGTGTCAACGTGGCCTCCTCTTCTCCTGGCCTGCACTGACCCAAGTGCTAAACGACAGGAATCTGTCACATTCCTGGCAATAAAATAGATTAGAGGAGAATTCACAGTGCTCTAATTACATCCTCGGCCTGTTGAATCCCCCCGGGCTGCAGGATAGTCATGCTATTCACATCAACGATTGGCAGACACAGAACAAGTTTATTGACAGGCGCACACACACAGTGTACAGTATGCACACAGATTTAGGATACTGTCTTTAAGCCTAACAAGCAAAAACACAGTGGTTTTGCAAGGAGATATGAAGACACGGGCCAATCGCTAGTTTTGCACTGCCAAATGCATGTAATGCAATTCAGGCCTAGTACTGATTAGGAGAGATAAAGCCTAACTGGACTTCCTCACTGAGGTCAGATGAGTACTCCTGTTTCCTGTTTATAGTTTGTGGAGTCATCTGCTGGGTTGTGCTGATATGCAAGGCTTATCTGCTGTGTGTGTGTGAGATGGCAGCTAAGAGAACAAGGGAATAGGAGATACTTACTTTGCTTTTTTCTGGGGTTCATTAAGGGCCCCGGAGCCAAGACCATGGACTGATTTGCGCTTGCGTGGTCTACCAGGGCCACGACGTGCTGGACTGCGAGGAGTCTCCTCTTTCCTAAAGAAAAACATTTTTGTTAAACATTTTTCATTATGAAGTGAGCGCACAGAGTATAATTGCAAAAATAGGCTAATTATAGTTTTTGCAGACATGATTATTTTTAGCATAGAATGACATTTGGGGTTTGACGCTTATAAACGTTACTAGGGTAACTGCAACTAGGGATGCCTAATAGCAACCATTGCAGTACAGCTCTAGTGGTATGAATATGGTTTTACTGAACAGAGTTGTGTGTAACTGAGAACAGGATAAAGTAAGTTAACATGAAATTACACATTTTGCATTTCAAGGAGGGCAAATTTTGAGGGCTTGTGATTTCTGACAGGTTATGTGTAAAGAATGAATAGTTTTGTGAAGGTGAATATAGTGCTTACTGGTGATCATGCTTCCTCTGGAGTTTAGCCAGTTCTTTCTGCTTCTCTTTGTAACGCTGTTGCAGCTCTGCTAACCTCACTCGCATCGCCAGCTCCTGCCCATCCATACTGTCCATGGTACCTTTCACTGGGCACACCTGCAGCAACCAAATAGTTTTGAACATTGGCTTGTCAAGTATTTGGTCAAATATTGATTGCTGATCATTTTAACCCAAAAAAGAAATGGACTGCAGCTTTGAAAAGCATATGAGAAAAAACATGGATGTGTTACCGGCTCATGGCGAGGCGTCCAGCTACATTTTCTGCGCAAGTTAAGAGTTCTTCGAGCAGGAAACTGCTTCTCAGCATCTGTGGTGCTGCTTTCCTGTGAGCCCAATTCAAGGGCACGAGCTGCTGCCAAAGTAGCAAGGCTCTGCAGGTCAAAAATCCATTGATCTTCTTCTTTGATGAAAAAAAGAAACACAATAATAATATATTAAAGCTCTCATACTGCGAAATCTACCATATATAAGCTATTTATGTAGCAGCTATGCTAGCAAGAAAGAGGCTAGCAAAAGACTGCACTGAAGGGCTTATGTCTTGATTTACAGATATCAGATTGTTTTCATGAAACAGATTGCATTTTACCCTTTTAAGATATCACAGGAGTAAGGGTGGCCACATTCAGATAACACTGAATAAGACAACTATGATATTATTTTTAACAAAACCTAGCCTCACAGAGAGCATGCGTATCTTAAACAAATTAATAAAATGTGAAAATTCTGAGTTTTAGTAGATCTTCTGGGACTAGTTTAAAAGTCAAAACTAGTTCTAGCTAAAATCCTCTTGCATGAATAAAAAACCTCTTCATGTGATTGAAGCCTTAACAAAAGGTTGCTCTAGAGAGAAAACGCCAACTGCTTTTGTAATTACAAACCACGTTTTCTGTTTGCAGAAAGCTCAACACCAGGAGAAAATAACAGATGCAACACAGATATACAGTATTTTTTATATACAAATGGAGCCTTTTTCACCCTGCAAAATTTTAATGGCATACCTGTAATTTTACCGCAACTTTGGTGAAACCGTTGCAATTCCAGATCAGCCAGCTCACTTAGCAATTCCATGCCATGATAGGTGGAGTTGAGTGGGCCACAGTATCTCTGGGATTGGTAAGGGGAAGGTGGAGAGGGAGGAGGACAGTCCCCACAGAAAGCTGCTGCAATCAGAAGTTCCAAACTCCAGTAACTTGTCGTGAGACTCTGGGAACAGCTATTTGTTGTTGGAGATGGAAGCTTTACACAGTTTTTCTCTTCATCTTCCTCAGCAACCACTGCAACATCTGCTTGGACAGTTGTATTTGGCAGCTGGTTGAGTGAACAATCAGACACACATGGTTGTGGTATTGGATCCTTTAGTGAGTCAATGTCTTCACTCTCCTGAGGAGGTATATCTTCACCCGCTTCTTCCTCAAAGGTAGCAATCGGTTCTTCTTGATGGATTACTTCCTCAGATGATAGGGTAGTTATCTGTTCTACTTCACAGCCTGAAACTTCAGCAGGTGTGCAAACTATCTCTGCATGCTCCTTCTCCTGATTATCCTCTATGGATTCACAGCAGCCCATGGCCATGACTGTCTTGACATCCTCCCCTTGCACAAACACACCTTCAGGCTGATCTTGAACTAGACTGGTGGCATCAACGTCCATTGTTGGCTCTTGTGTTTCTCGCAGTGGCCTCACCATTGCATGACATTCTAGGCCCTCTCCCAAGCTGGAGAGAGCTGGAGGAGGATGCTCAACAGGTTCGGCCTGAACAGCCTCCAGATCAGCAGGCTCTGCCAGCTGAACTTCTTGAGTGGTGGAGACATTCCTATATTCCATGTTGATTTCTGGATAGGTATATCCAGGTGGCAGATCTGTGTCAGGGAACATAAACAAAAAAATAACAGTTTTGTTTCTGACAACCTTATAAGAGTGACATGTTTAATAAGCTTTACACCAGGGGTCTGAACAAGAGAGCATTTCATTCCACATGACAGCGACACTATGCCTTGATCTTGATTCAACTTTAAGAAGTGCAGCTGTTAAGAGGGTAATTCTGAGGTAAAACAGGGCTCTCTTTCTGACACTGTTGTACCCTCTGGCACGCTGTAACAGTTAGTGAGGTGTTAATGATGATTAAGAGGGTGTGGGCTGGGGGTAGGGCAAGTCTGGACAAGGTGTTTCTCCATCATTACTGATGTGATGGCGCTGGGGAGCTGAGCTGGCAGCCATTTTCTGCATCTATCAGCAGCTTAGTCAATCATGTTCCTGCCTATATAGCCGCCCACACAGAGCCATAGAGTCTAAAAAAAGCCCTGATTGTTTCTGTGTGAGGGGCTCAGCATGAATAACAACCAACATGAGGCTCATGTGTTTTTGAGACACGATGACTAGAAGCAGACACCTAAGCTTTAAGACAAAGAGACAAATCTTGAGAGAACAACCACACAAATTCCAGATCGCCTCTTGACGAAAAGACAGACTTAAGTTTTCCAAGTCAACAAGTTCTAATATTTATATGTAAAGGAGAACAACTCCTTACCAGGCTCCATGGATTGAGGATAGTCTTGTGGTGGCTGACCTTCCACTCTCTTTTCCTGGGACTCAACAGTTTTGGGCATCTGTGATGGAGAAGGGCTTATGGCTGGTGAGCGGGGTGTCGCAGCTACCGGGCTTTGGGCAGGGCAGGGAGTAGAGGGTGTGCTTTTAGGGTGAGGCCGCATACAAGGGGACTGGCAGCATGGAGACAAGTGGGCAGTGGAGCCCCTTGGAGGTGAGGAGGCCCGGTTGGATGGGCCGTAGGCATAGCACTTAGCAGGTTTGGGAGTCCTTGGGTCACTTAAAATGTCTTCTAGCTCCATGCTCTGTTCTTCTGGCTTCTTTTGCACCTAGGCATTGAAAGAATTAGATGGGAAATCCCATTATGAGATCTGGGCAGTTTGGTTCATGTAAAGAGAAATGTTATTCAGTTCAACATATTCTGAAGTCCCCCAGGTCATGCAATCTCCACATCAACGTAATAGAAATTTGGCACCCCTGTTTTGCTCAATCAGGTTTTCATTTAGGCCCTACTTGCTCAGATCTATTGATTTAGACCTGCAATTAAAAAGATTTGCTTAATCTTACCACAGTCCATTGTTGGCTGTATTTGGTTATGTCTAAAATGGAACTGGACCTTGGGAGGAAGTTATGGATCCAAGGGAGCAGTTGTGGTTTTAAAGGGTGATTTTTAAATGAAACTCATGATTTATTGGCTCCAAATGTTGCTTACTCCCCTGCACACAAAATGACTGTCTAGTTCCACAGAGAGCAGTGCATCCTCTCTCAGTATCAGGTGTCAAGCATTAGCTCAGCTGAAAATCACAGCTACTTCTGCTGTACCATGGTTATATGAGGGGGTTATGTATGTTTTGTGTACCTGGCTGTGGTCGGTTGTGGCTCTCTGCTGCAGCTCTATGTTGTTTGCTACTCTGTGTGACGGAGGTGGTGGCGTGTGATGGTTGGGGTGTTGCTGATGCTGCAGCTGCTGGTGTTGCTGGAGAGCATAAAGCTCTTGTTGCCGTAGAAACTGCGAGCGAGGATACACAGCAGGATGCTGCATGTGGGAGTGGGCCCCTCGGGCCCTGTAGACTGGGGGCCACAGGCCAGGCTGCTCCATCACATCTAATGAGAGGAGTAGAAATGTTAGAGATGCGTGGAATCACGTGGAAGACCATGTTAAGCAACAGAATGTTAATATATATCACATAGGGTCTCAAATACAGTAGAGATCATCACCTTTACCTGTCCTGAACCACTTAAAAATGATAACAACTTTGATATGATAATGATAACTTATTACACACACTTGTACAGATGACATCTATCCATATCTTATAAAAACAGAGTTTTTTATACTGAGGATTTTTTTTTCTAATGAAAACTATTAAAACAAGTAGAAGTGAAGTAGTATAAGGTATAAATACAAAGGTCTGGGTACTTATATCGTTTGGTTTCTTATCCAAAATAACTTTGCAGTTAGACAACAATGGTGCTTTGTGATATATTGTAGGCACGGTTTACTCAGAAACTGCAAAGTCTGTCATTTACTCACCCTTAAATTGTTCTAAGCCTTTTTATCTTCTGCTGAACACAAAAGACGATGCTTTAAAAAATGATATATATATATATATATATATATATAAAAGATATATTTAAAAAATAAAATGCCATTCAAAGTATTAAAACTGAAACTAAACTGAAATTGAAAAAAAAAAGCAAAACCTTGTGAGAATATTATATCTATAATAACTCTGGCCTACACTGAGTACACAGGAGAGAGAGACCCTTCAACCAGCACTCCCACGCTCTTTTCGGTGTCTTGCTCCCTGTTCACCACTTTCTTTTTCTCACACTTACAACATTCCTCCCTCAATTTTTCTCACACTGGAAGTCTCCAACCCAAATTTGCAGCTATGTGAGCACAGAATGATACATGCTTTGAATAATAATTATTTGATTAAGATGAAAGTGAAGAAAAGGAAGCAGTTCCCATTAGAATAAATATTAGCATGAGAAGCTTGGCATTTGACAAACTATATTCACTCCCTTGAAAAACCCCCTTCGCTGAAAACCACAGTGGACCCATACAGCATGTAGTCTAGGCGACTTCTTAGTTCCCATGTCAGGGAAAAACTCCTGCCGTTCCCCTGGCAGGAACAGAAATCCAGCCGTGCACATCTACAGTGACACATTTTCAGCCCCTGCCTCCGCAAGTCAGATGTGTTTTTCTACTCTTCCCATTTCACATAGCATCATTAATGTGCATGTTCAGCCTGACCTCTCTTCTCCCTCCCCTGTGCTTGCCTTGACGCATCACGGACCTTTGCTCTGGAACATTAACCCAGCTTTACTAATGTTTCCCGCGGGAAGGCTTTTGTGGATGCACTTCCCCTTTCAGCTGGAATTCCTGTGGAGCACGGAAGGAAGTGTGCCTTCGAAGACAAGAAGATAATTAGATTTCACAGCCTGTTTGCAGAGCATAGGCCTTTGTAGATGTATAAGGCTCAGAGGTATTCTTACGTCAGAGTGTTTTAGAGCGCATATGGCAATAGCTTTGAGGGGGGTGGTGAAAGCATCCTGCCCAAGACCATGTGGGGGTGGAGCAGGTGGTTGACAAGAAACTGTTTGTGTGATTATGTGTGTATTGTGTGTTCTCCTCTTGCAAGTTTCTGCTATTTCATCTTAGCAATTTTACTGGTTGTTATTCATAGCC
Source organism: Enteromius fasciolatus (assembly GCA_032361145.1). NCBI lineage: Eukaryota > Metazoa > Chordata > Actinopteri > Cypriniformes > Cyprinidae > Enteromius > Enteromius fasciolatus. The sequence goes on along the minus strand of JAUMHR010000048.1, from coordinate 4,457,636 downwards.
GCTCTCTCATTCCTTCCTAGACAAAGTATGGTTTGGAAATGATCACACTATAAGAGCATTAGTTACAAGCTACGAGTCGAGTAAAGTGAACTTATATCCTTGAAACTTCAGTGGAATAACTGTTATAGAGCATAATTTTTCAGGCTTGACAACCTGAGAGTAAAATCTTCAGGTAGAAACCCATGAGAGCTGCTGTGTGTCTCACAAAAAAAATGAATGCTAAATCTGACAAATGGGTCAGGCACGGCAGGGCAAATAAATTGAGGATATGGGAGGAAATGAGAATACTAGTCAGAAAACACCATGGTATACTCACCAAGGTGAGTAGCCGGATGTGTGGCAGGCTCACTGGGCAGCACCACCAGTTGGGTGGAGGGGTCCTGGGGCAGGGGTAGAACTGGCTGAAGAGGGGCAGGCATGGCTGCAGAAAACCCAGGAGGCAGATTCTGATGCAGAGCTGTGTGGCTGATACCTACAAAACATAAGACAACTTTAAGGATTTAAACAAGTTTAAGTTTTGATTAAGTTAACAAGTTCATTTTGAAAACAAATTTATTAGCAGAAAGGAACACATCACAATGACCAAAAAGCAAACAAGAAAAAGACTGAAGACTCTATTCTATACTCAAAATTACTGACCGTAGGAGTGACCTGTCATCCAGAGGGAGGGACTTCCTGTACGTGGCATCCAGTGGTGGTGAGCAGAGTGTGTATGTGCAGCCGGGTCTCCTAATTGGCCCGACTGCATGGAAGTGCCACCTGGCACCATGATGTGAGAGGTGAGGTCACCATGGCAACTGTTTGAGGGATGGATGTGTGCAAATTCCACCCTTTCCTTGTTATCCCTGCAAAGCCAGATCGGAGACAGGAGAAAGGTCAGAGCTTGAACATGTGTTAAAAGTCCAAACAAGTGTGTGAGGGGTGGATCATTCACCTGATATACACGTCTCGTTCTCTCTCTAGGCACCGGTGGCCCATGTGTTCTACGCTCATCCGTTTCCTCTCCTCCTCTCCAGTTAAATCTGAAGGATACATGGAGCGTGGAATGCCTACAAAATGGTTAACAAATTTACATCAGTGATTTTCTCTCAAATGCAACTCTCACTGTCTTTGGCACTCAACATGCAAACAGCTGTTGAGCAGGCTTTTTCTCCCCCTGCACCGGCATTTTCAGCTGTAAGAGGGAAAAGCTGTTTCCACTTTGGGTCTTGGCAAGTTCTGCTATTTATGTTTCATCAGTGAAGTCTTCCAGAGGTCACGAATAAACAAACTACTCTGCATCCCTACCCATTGTTTGTTTAGGATGGCCCTGACAGATCAAAGGTCAAGCTTACCTTTCATGGTGGAGTGCACCCGCCCCTGTCGACTGCTGGGATGGCTGCCTGATGCTTGGCATGTAGGTTCTCTCTGTCTTGCTACAGCAACTGCAATCCCTACCGGAGGCTGTCGCACCTCCCCCTCTACATGTGGGACATCTCCTATCTCTCGGCCACGTCCACCACAATCAGCTCGCTCGCTTTCATGGCTTTGGCCTTTCCTCGAGGGTAGGGTCTGCTTGCCTCCCTGTATAGAGCAGCTGGTGCCATTAGCTGCTGTTTTGAGGTTCCCAAGCCCTCCAAACGGGCTCTTCTGGGACAGAAGGAGAGGCTGCTGGTTGCTGTACTTCAGAAGGTTCTTCATGGCACTGTTCTCTCCCTGTGAGCCTGTGACCTCCTGCTGGTTTTGAGGAGGAGCTGGATGAAGCGGGGGAGGATGAGGAGGACCCATTCCTGCTGTCTGGTGCTGCTGTTGTGTGGGCGGTCTGTTGTTGGCAGCTCCACTGTTGGGTTCCATGTAAGCTTTGTGCTGGTTCTCTTCAGAGTGGATGTGATGAGGTTGCATGGCCCAAGGTGGCACTGATGTCTGCTGATGTGGGTGATGCTGCACATTGTTGTTGTAGCCGTAAGGAGACATTTCCATCTTTCGCTTCATCTCTTGGTTCCCATTAACCTGGGCCATGTCTGTACCAGGGGTATCGGGGACAGCCCTACTGTGCTGTTGGTGGCGAATTCGGGCAACCTTCTGTCCATCTCGTTGCATAGAGCAGCTTCCATGTCCTCCTCCACCCGTGTGCTGGGTCATGGTCTTCCCAGCAAGAGGTGAGGGAATGGTCGGAGGCCCGGAGTGTGAGCAGTCTCTGTAGGGCTGGGAATTGGTGTTGGTTTGGTTGGGTAGTGGATGAACAGTCTTTGTCTCTTGAGTCAGTGTAGATCTGAACATGTCTGTTTCCATAGTGTTGATGCAGTCAGCACTGCGGGAGCGCACAGTCTGGTGTTGCTGGGAATGACTTTGCTGCTGCTGCTGCTGCTGCTGTTGTTGTTGCTGTAGATGATGGTGGTGGTTGTGGTTGTGCATCCAGTCAGGGGCTTTTTCAGCTTTTCTGTAGGGATGCTGCTGCTGGGTCGGAGGTTGATGCTGTTGTTTCCTGGGCCAGTTACCATGATGCCCCCCATTGCCAGTCTTTTCCATGGCCTTGTCCTTGACACTGTTTCCTCCGCCCCCAACCCCCTGGCACTCAGAGCTGCCCATCTGGAAGGGGCCTCCGGTTTTCTCCCCAAGGTGGCTAACAGATGGAATAAATGTTGCTCCAGTCACTTTGGGGTCTCTGCAGCCACCACTATTGATTCCTTTATCATGTAAGGAAGGATTTCCCATAGGGGCTGGCGGTGGAGGGCAGAAAAAGTCAGGGTGATGGTGTGAGTGCCGGTTTTGGTGTGGGTGATGGGGGTGACCAGGATGGAGCTGCAGACAGTGGAAGCCACTTGGATGCCCCCCTCCAGCAGCCATGGGCAGTGGAGGAGGCACAGAGTAGGGCAAAGAATGCTGCAGTGCCTGACCTCGCTCCAGACAATCTGTAGGAGGCTGTTCACTGATCCGCATCTCCCCACTTATCACCTCTTTACCACAGCGCCCATTAGTGCCACCACCCACATGTCTGTTTTGGACATTATTGGACCCTACATTACCTCTACCCACTCCATCCCCACCACAAGTAGCCATGGAGCCTTTTGCCCCTGTTCCATGGTCCCCATTTATCATCTTTCCATTGAGCAGACAGGCACTAAGAGGCTTTCCCATGCTCTGTGGATGCCCCTTATACTCCATAGGCAGAGTGGCTTTGTGCCCCCTGCCGTTCATCTCTTCCATAGTGGCTGGATGTTGTGGGTGAAGCTGAGGTTGATGGGAGTGATGATGGGGCAGTTGTTGGTGATGTCGGTCTTTAGAATCATGTTTATTACTAGGCCTGTCTTTGTCCTTTGCTGCTGAAACAACAACTCTTTCTAAGCTAGGCTCTTTTAGACCCTTTTGTAGATTCATTCCACTTCCTGCATCTCTGTCCCTGCTGCATGAGCCCTGGGGTTGTCCCGATCCTGTCCTTGACATTGGCTGGATGTTGTGATTGGCTGAGATGAGCTGGGGCTGGGACGGAAGGCTTCTTAAATAGAAGTTCTCTGTAAAGTAGATCAGATAGGATTGTTAATCATTTAAACTAGTGCCAACTTAAGCTTTCCTTGAGGATCAATTTATGGAACTATGCCAGAACTATCATATTTAGAGAGTACAACAGAGAAGCATAGCTGCATTTAAAACTTGCTACTTCATCATTATAACAGTTTACGGAATACTCAGAGATGTCAATTCCAGAATATCATTTTGCCCACCTTTTTGTGTATCATAGAAACGATGCTGTCCATAAAGGACCCCACTGTTGGCATGGTGATCCAAATGGCTTATGGGAAGAAAGGTGTGGGCTAGACTCCCTGAGAAGCGAGGATACCCTGGGACTGCTGTAAAAAAAAGGAAAAGAAAAATAGTCATCATATTAGTGAAAATGTCTTGAAAGATAAAATTACATTACATAAAATACAGTAGCAAAAGAATAAATGAAAGTAACAGGAAGAGAGAGAGCAATAAGACAAGGAAAGCTCTGATAACAAGACAATAATCACTGAGCCACATTTCTTTTGGCCGTAAGCATTTTGGTCCGGATCTAATCCCCCTGTTCCAATGCAGCTGGTGTTCCATATTCACCAATAACCACAGGCTTTGGATGTCATATTTGCCATTCCTATTTGGGTTTGCAATGCAAACAAGAAGACAAGTTCAGTCCTGGGGATTCAAGTAATGGATGAAGTCAGTCTCCTGAACATATGGTTCTCACCGTGCTAATCTCACAAGTTCCCAGTGCTGAGGTAAGAGATAACACAGTAAAACAATAAGCAAAGAGTCGTCACACCAGAACATGTGGTGATTCGAGAAGAAGGCCAAGGATCAACTTTATTTCAGCTGTCTCGACTCTCCAAAATCTGTGACTAACACAACAAAGCCATGGGCAAAGAATTTACAAGAAAACCAAACACCTTTCAAGCACAAGCCTTTGAAGCTTAGTGAAGGAGAAGACCTTAACCTTTAAATATGTGATAAATGTAAGCCTCATCACTTTCTGGGACAATTATAGTGCTCTGATTGACTGTGACATTTCAAATACTTACACGAGAGTGATATTTATGACATTTTTCAAAGTACACTACATTACTGAGAAAAAGAAAATATTTCCTGATCTACCAAAAACAGTTAACCTGCTGCAACCTGGATAGTACTATGTTTAAGTGGAATTAGGATGAAGTTATAATTACCAAAGCCACTCAGTTATTTTTCTGTCAATTTGATTGCTTATTGATTGATTGACTGACTGATTGATTTCTTCTTCTTCTACACTTTCTTTTACCTTCTATAAATTAGATCAGAATCAGAATCAGATCCTGCTGACCACCAATACATTTGGAAATATTGGTAAATCTGACAGTATCTGGTCCCCATTTACTTCCATTATATTCCCATTTATCTTCTTGTGAGTGAGTAAATTATGACAGTTCATTTTTCTTTTTTTATATTTCTTTTTTTCGGACACACTGAGTTTTATTGTATGGGCAAAAACAGGATATCAAATGATCCAAATATCTTTTATGTTTTTCATAGAAAGAAAAAAACTAGACAGGTTTGGGATGACATAAGTAATTAATTAATTTTTTTGCATGAACTCTCTGTATAATGCATTTCAGACTGAAGAACATAAAACCCCCTTCGTTTATATAGCGGCTCCATTTTTTTAAACGCAGAGAGGAAAGTGATAATTGCAAGCTCCATTTTTATTCACACTGCCTGTCAGCATTAATAAGCACATTCATTTATGCCAATTCATTTAAGAATGGAAAAAATAAGGCTCTCTTTGAACAATACATTACTTCTGTGGGTTATGCAAAAGTGTGATACAAGCTTGCGTTATGCAAATCAGTCTTCGGATGTTTCTCTGGTGTCTTTTGTATTTCTGTGCGTGACACTTGGCAGCGTAATCCTGTTTCACAGTGACGTCTGGTTGCGCCCGATAGTGGCTGGTTGCTCGGTGCTAGGCAGAGGCCTCTCAGGGCAGGTGAGCACACACCGCTGGGCATTGCACTGCACATTCAGCCGTTAATCTGACCAGGACAAGGGAAGGTGCTGTGCCAGCAGGCCAGATGAGGCAGGTTTTACTGCTTAGTGCTGACATTAATGCTGTTAACACTGTTGCACTCACAGAGACGGCTGTAAGTGATTGACACCAGCTCACTCAGCACATGGAGAACTGCTATTATCTGAGCAGGATGCTACTGCAGCTTATTGCAGAATATTTACAGAAAAAACTTCGGAAGCTTTTCTCCAAATCAGCAAAAATCAAAAGAGCTAAAGGCTAACAGTACCTTTACAGTACATACCAGGGCCATAATACATTTTTAAAATCTACTGCGGGTGGCAGATCTTTTTCTTATTTAGCACCCGAACTCTGGAACAATTTACCTAATACTGTTTGGGAGGCAGGCACACTCTGTCAGTTTAAATCTAGATTAAAGACACAT
>JAUMHR010000048.1:4420442-4432572 GCA_032361145.1 Enteromius fasciolatus | reverse complement strand
TCTGTTGCTAAGCGTCCAGCAGCAACAAGCAAACACCGCTCCGTTTCACACTGAACAAACTTAGCACCGCATTGCGGAGTTAACACTGGAGCAGTATTTGTATTTATAAAGCACATATGCAAATTTTGGCACACTGCATGACCATATTCCACATCTCTAATCCTACCCAATACCTAAACTTAACAACTACTTACTAACTATTAATAAGCAGCAAATTAGGAGTTAATGGTCATAGTTAATGGTTTGTTAATAGCGAGAACTGGACCTTAAAATAAAGTGTGACCAGCAAGTTTATTAATTTCATTATTAAATGTATCAGTGTGTGTGGCCATTTATATCAAATAAAAAAGTCTCCCAAGGATTTTTTTTCTCCATTCTCTCATGGATGGGGTTTTGGTTCGTTGTCGCCTCTGGCTTGCTTAGTTGGGGACACCTGATTTCTAGTGATTATCGTCTGTATTTGATAAATAAACAGTTTAATCTCATCATTATACATTACCATCACTCTATTCTCCTATTTGATAATGTTCAGTGCTTTGCTACAGTCTGTATTGTTAAAAGCACTGTATAAATAAAAGTGACTGATTGATTGATTGATTGATTGAAATGGTTGCCTTTAAACAATTAACTGAAACAATCAGATTCTGTAGGATGTTAATGAAAAATGCTGCCCAGAGGTGTTCTTGAACTTTCGCAGTGAAATGCGAAGATTTCTCACACAAGCTTGCATTTCCAATCTCCTGTATTCACATATGTGTTAGTAGAAGTAAGAACAATGAAAAGTGTAGTGGGACCGGCCCTTTAGTTTGGTATGTACTGTATGTGAGCCAAACCAAAATACACATACCAATTTTAATTTCATATTAAAAACAATTACAACGATCTAACATTTGCTACAGTATTTTATTCCTTCGCATTAACGCTTAACAAATCATACAACAGTTTATTGTTGCCTTTTCATTAAAAACAAACAAACAAACTGAAATGAGTATTAAGCGAAAGAAATCAGGTCTGACTGTCATTGGCACATGTGTAATTTAGAACTGTTTCAGGACGTTTTGCTTGTCTTGTTCCGTATAGCACAACGCTTCCTTTCATCTGTCGAATTGTGATTTTTTTTTTTTCTGCTGTTGCTTTAAAGTGTCGAGATGAAACGAGTGCCGTTATCTGACGTGCCCGTTAGTGCACCAGACTAACGCGGCTTAGGATGAATAAATTATCCCCGTATGAGCAATGAACAACACAGATGCCCATTTGTGTCAATAGGCAAGCACGTTTACACTGCGGTCCTCATCGGGCTAATTAAACAGTCATTGGGCTAACGAGCACCCAGGATCCCCGGTCTGCTACCTACCTGCCGTTCAGGGTCTTTTGGCCGCTTTAAAGTCAGCGCAGGACTTCAAACGCCCAGCCAGCACACACATCAAGAGAGCACCGCCTGATAGCGGAGATCAGAGGATGAGCGGAGAAATTTAAACGAGATGAAACCGCATAAAGTGCTGGCTGCTCACCGCATTATATGCAGGCTGGCATGTTGGACACACTTTCATGTGCATATGTGTTACAGAGAGGCTGTGAAAATGTATGTAATATTTAGCACGACTTGCATCATTTTTGTGTGTGCATTTTATTTATAAAGTATTTCGACTTTTTTGCGTGGCCTTTTGATATGCACGTGTTAATAAAAACATGTATGCGTGTAGACGCGAGCAGCTGGTGTGCTGATTGTTTGTCTAAGCCCCCTTCCCTTCAAAAGAACCACCCCCTTGCCAATGCAAATGAGAACCGGTGCATTGTTTAACTTTATGTTGCTATGGCAATACCATAGTGAGCTACCATGCTTAAAAACAAAAAACAGAAAGTTTGCTTTTTTTGATCAGCGTGTCTGTCTGAGCATCAGAGGAAATGCATATACATGACGAACCATTGTGCTCTGAATGTTCAAACAGGTTTTGGTTTTATTTTGATAATACAAGAACGTCTTAGAGCTTAAAACCTCTGAAAACTTCCTACTGCTTTTATTTACCCATGCCATTTCTTTTAATGATTACCAGTCAAGCCAGTGGATTATTTCCATTCATGCTTACATTTGCATGAAGAGATGCTTGCTTGCTTTGTGTCTCTTTTTAAGCACACATTCTGACCAGGTCGACTGAACAGCCCAATTCTGTTCCCATCACTGCAATGTGTTTGTCTTAAAATGCGGCAGTTTATACTATACAGCTTATGCTCACAGGGGAGTGCCACAGGGATATGTGCTTGGCCTGGCTATGTTGTCCCACGTCTGCAGCTGCGGATCTCTTTGAGTCTCGGCTGCAGCCCAGTCCGGCTCTGGTGGGGGAGGAAGAGAAGGGGGCACATCCCTGGGGACTCAGAGGCCAACATCAAACGGACTAATCACTGCAGTCCCGCTGGATCAGACGGGGGATAAGAATAGGCAAGAAAATAAACCAGTTGGCCTGAAACTAAACTCTGTTTCTCGTTTTGAAGACGATAGTGTTGCATTCCCTAGATGAAGCGCGGATTAAACTCATCATTTAAATTTGCACAGATCTACTCTCCTACCAAAACACGATTTTGCTGTGCTCAGTCATAGAATTGACTAATTTGCATTTGGACATGTATTTTTGTCATTCTCAGTTGATGCTGGGAGAGTCAGGGAGTTAGGGTGTGTTTGCAGTGGCATACTGATCTTACTGTTTTTGCATTATGCATAGTATAGTATATGAATTTAGTTGCGCACGTCTGGATGGGCTATACATTCAGATCACACTGCATGCACATTTCCAAAGGAAAATAAATCTGATATTGGGTTTAATATACTGATATGCCAAGCTACAGAGATGGGCTTTATTGCAAATGCAGCTTGATTCAGATGTCTGTAGCAGTGTACTTTCAACCATCAGTGCAACTTGGTGACCTCCATTGATTTAATTGTTGTCAGTGCAAATGCTCCATTACACTTGAATATACTGCATTGAATATACTCCTTTTTTGTAGGTTTTTTGATGTGGAGAGATGGTGCAAATATAAAAAAAGATCAAATTTAGTTGGAATGTTCAAATTAGTCTCATTCAATCTTTGAAATGCAGTTTCTTTAATATGTTTAATAAAATATAAATAATAATACATATTATGTAATATTGTTTTGTCTATATTAGTGTTTAAAACAATCTAAAAGGGAAATGAGCATAAAACATTTTAGTATTTGTTGTGTGAAAATTATTCACAGAAATTTTCACATTTAAAATGTGCTATTTTCATCATAATCATCAGTTTTGCCTGTTATAAAGTTAATGATATTTTATTGTGTATCATTTCATTTCATTTTTTTTATTTATTTGGATTAATATTTATGTTGTTTATTTTTATATTTATATTTTTGCTTCCAGTGAAAGACAAAGACAGCCGCCATTTTGTTCCAAAAATGTTATTTCCACCACAAAACATGATCAAACAATATATATTCTATCACAGAAAATATGATGAAATGTTGACATATTGCTCCATTGTTAGTAGACAAGTTCTATAAAGTATTGAGTTTGAAGAGTTTATTTTCTAAAAGTCGAACATGCCCGTAGTTATAAAAAAAAAAAACATGCATGACCCTTCGTCTCAGCATAAAGATGAGTCAGTTCTTGAGTGCTGCCTGATTGAATGTCTTCAGTATTGCTCTTGGCGGTAAACAGCTCACATGTGTTGCTGTGTACTAGACGCTTTGATTTTTAAACTCTCGATCGTGGATAGGTGATTGAAATCTGATCTCAGCTTTGATCTGCTAAGTTGATTCAAATAGATGCTTGTGCAACTCACCAAACACAGCAAACGCGTGAAGTTACAGGCACATGACGTTCAGCTGCGTATGTGGCAAGAACACACTTTAATTCCCATCATCTGTTTTTACTTTTTTGCAATTATGTGCATTTTTTCCCCCTTCATTTCAACTTTGCATTGTTTATGAGTTATGGTCTGCATACATGTGTGTCTAACACATGCCTGATGTTCTGAAGGATTACTATAAATTAATGAATCCAAAGTGTCCAAAAACACATTGAGAAAAGGCCTTTCGGCGGGGATTCGTTCGCTGTTGCTAGGAGAGAAGCGGAAGGCGTGCCCTGTTGCATAGGAATGGAGAAAACAGCCCACTGGTTAATGCATCTGAAAGCATTTAAATCGAACACAGTCACACTTTCCACAGAGCATTACATGAATACCATCAGCCCCTGCTTCCAGCAAGCACCTGCTCTTCCATCAGGGGGCGCCATACAGACTTACTCTTCACCCGGGACGGCACAAATAACCTTTCAGTGCTAAGCTGAAAACTACGAACAAATTCCTCATGTTTGGAATTTCCTCTGGAAGTTTTAAAGGGATGCAGATGTTGTTTTCTTGTATCATACGCAAACCACATCATTGAATAATCGCCCCACGCTTAAAGCAGGAGGTTTATGGTGTGTGTCATTGAATGTGTCTTTTGCACTGGGAATGACATTAATTAAGAGGCGTCGCTGAATGTAATCCCACCCAGGAGTCACACTCTTCACTGATTCAGCAGCACACACTCCTGGTGGTCCGTACCGTCACAACAATCAATGCTGATGAGCAACTTTGTGTTTTTTTTTATTTTTTTTATTTGTGTCAAATAAGTGATTGTACGTCTATTTGGGAAATCCCAAATTTAAAAGAACAAAATGTACAATCCTTTAAGTCAGATTTCTCCAGCGGGTTCCCAGATATTTTCTCACCATCAAAGCATGTCGAAGGGAATATTTTTGACAGCATGCAGGCGCTCTGAAAGAAGAAAAATGCATATCACTGGCACGCTGAGCTGCATGTTGATTTCATGATCCTGTACTTGGAGGCTATCTAGCTGTGTTTGGAGTGGAATATTAGCTTTCTACTTACTGAATTTCAATCAGTAGTATGCCGTGTTCTCGTGGCTTAATGATGTATTTAATTCAGAATGTGTGATCCTCTTATTATCTGTCTGTAATCACGTATGTTTCGACTTTCACTATCCAGCTTAGTTTTTAACCCGAAATCAAGCTATTTTCTTTGAATATGCAAGATTTCTGCCACTGTAGATATTAGGAATGGTAAGATTCACCTATTTGTATAATTGCTTCAGCATAAAAGTTGATTCGATTTAAAAAAGTGCATTGCATACATGTGCAAGTTGGCATTTGTATTGTGATGCATCGTTTCTAACATATTTGCATTGGTTAAAAACTACTAATTCATATATGATTATTAGTAGATGCTTTAGTAGTTGCACTGTACTTACTAGTGTCATGTTTTTTTCCCAGTACTTCGTATCGCATTGTGTTAAATCTGATCGCACTGCATCTGTAAATGCTATCTTTAATGTATCTTATCTAGGGACGCACCGATAATGAACATGGTTTTGCGCAGCTCATCAGTGAACAACGGCTTTGTGTAGTATATTACGGCTCAATGTGAAATCACAAACCTGATGGCATTTACCGCTGATTACAGGACCGGCTTTATTGAAAAAACACGCAAACATATCGGCCAATCAATATCGGTGCATCCCTAATCGTATAATTTCCTATGTTTCAAGATGCGTATCGCATCAATCTCAGTTATGGAGATGCACATAATAATAAAGCGTGATGATTATACTGAAAGTGTGTTTATGGTTATGGTAATACATTAAAAGAAAATGACAACAAATGCCAGTTTGCATTATAAAGCAGCTGATAAAATAAGTGGAAGTAAATGTCACCAGAAATGTTGCTCATTCAAGTAACAAATGGCCCGCTCTCATGTTAAAATAAGGTGCATAGAAATAAACTGGGAATAATTTACCCAGCGTAGTATAATCTGTAGTGTCCTGCGTATTTTGTCAAATGTAGACCATGTTGGTATTACTTTATATGCATACAGAAGTTTTGTGAATTCTGCCTAGTATGCATACTGTTGTCTGTTCATTCAGAACGAAGTCTGACATAGCTCTAAAAATGGCATATTTGACATTGAACTTCCACTCTAAAATTTTAATAAAATTATAAAATGACAAACAAGAAATTCAAATCCCGATCAGTAACTGGTCATCTCCTCGAACTCAAAGCGGATACTTGACCATGAGCGCGGGGTGTTAAGACTGCATGCTCACGCAGAGGCTGTTGTTATTTTTGAACGTTGTGTATTTGCATGTCAGTCGTAAAGTGCACGAGGCTGTTTCTGTGCGTTTCTGGCTCTCTGGGGACAGAGGAATGAGGCACTCCTCTTTTGAGGGCGCTGAAAATTTCAGCTTTGCATTTTCTCTCTGGCTTTAATGTGTTGCCTCTTTTTGGGCCCCAGCTTTGATCTGGTCCTGGATGTGTTATCATTCCATTATGATGAGCTCATGGAGTGGACGGCCTTTGGCTTCACACTGGTGTGGAGAGGTGTAATCCACCTGGAATCCATATGTCTCTCCTAGTGTGTTTATAGCCCACGTCCAGAGACCGAGTGTTGGCCAAGTGTGAGTCTAATGTGAAGATGCTGCGTATATAATCTGGAGTTTGTACAGCTTTTTAACCAGATGTCTTCGCTCAGATGCTCAGTGACTTATAGAATATTTATGATATATTTCACGTTTTTCTTCAGTGTAAAATTGAGCACTAAGTATCTCTTGCTCTTTCAGAATTCATAGATTGACTCCAATTTGGGATCAAACAAGAATCAATTAAGGTAATATTGGTTAAACTGGATTTTCTACAGAATATTTTGTCCTTTTGTGGATTTTTTTTTATTAGAGAAGTGTTTATTGTAATATTTTACTCATGAGCAATTAATTTTATTCCATTAGGAATCAAGGTAGTTCTGATTGGAGCTGGGGTTTTTTTGTATTTTGTAAAATTCTATAAGAAATATAATTAGGGATTGATATAAATCTTTATAATTGTTGACTTGACTTGTTATGAATTACTTTTTTTGTTCTGATTTTTGGGATCTCTTCTTGTTTCTCAGCTTGAAAGATATTTGAGTGTCTTTGATTTAAAATTTAGTAGTTGGGATTTGGGAAGTCTGATATTTTTTTCTTTTCATGACTCAAAAATGGGTGTCCCAACGTTGCATGACATTTACAAGTATCAAATGTGAATATATATTGCAGAAAACTGTTGTTGATATGTGTATTTTTATCTTTATTATTATTATTATTATTATTATTTAAATGCATAATAAAAAATAATCATAATTTTTAAAATCTTTCGGTCTTTATCAAGTATCTTCCTCCACCTCTTATTATTACATTGGTTTTTTATTGAAAATTGTTTGTTCTATTTTAGTACATCCAAAGTGGGTTTATTGTGGCATACGTCACAGGTCAGGTGCTTTGAAGGTCACGAGCCCAGGTTCTTTGTGGCCACGAGTGCCAGAAGCTCAGGCGTCGGACGTTTTGAACGCAGCCTGGAGGAAAATGAATGGGTGCGTTTGTGTGGCCGTAGCATTTGAATTAGCAGCATCTCCAGTCTTATTTACAGTACAAGCTCCCCATCGAAGCGTCCTGCTCTCCACATTGGAGGCGTCCTGTGGTTAAGGAGGTTTGGAAAATTGACCCTCCTGTCTGAGCTGTGGCTAGGCGGAAGCACTGTCGCCCTTTCCTTAAGTCCCTTCTTCTTCTTTTCCCCCAAAAAATCCCCTTAAAGAGTGCAGGATGAGAAGGATTTCCTCTGGTTTGACGGCACATCTTTAATTTGAGTCTGCTCGTCTTCCACTCTTCTCCGAGCACAAACCCCAGCCAAAGCCGACGGCCTCTGCGGAGCTGGCATTCCCCTTTCCCTGCCGCGTTGCTTTATTTGTCCTTCCTCATTCTGCCTTCTCATCTCACCCCTCTCTGTGACGGATGGTGACGGACTGTCTGCTCTGCTCTTCTCCACTTCCACACCCTTGGTCAGCCTTTGTTGTGTTTTCACAGCAGTACACCTACATAGAAACCGTAAGATGAACCTTTGCCTTCTTGAAACTTGATGATGCTCACTTATAGATCTGTAAGAAAAAGTAGGTACTGGTCATTTTCTGCCAGGACATTTCTTCTAACCCTAAGACTGAACACAGTGTGTAATTTAAAATATGGATACACCATCTATGAAAAAATCAATGCAGAGAACATATTAACCTTTTTGTTAAGCGTAGATCTATGTAGTATACTGTTCATACAGTAGCAAATGCTGTAGGTTTTCAACACAGGTACAGCCCTAATGGGCAGTACTTTCATCTGTTCTCAAACCCAGGCAGTATTCACTGTTACATGTGTTGTTTATTACTGAATACACTATTTTTGGTTTGGTTTGGCCAGTTGTTCTTAGCTGGTTTTGCTTCAGGATACAACTTTTCATACCAAGTGTTTACACAATGAAGTACTATACCAAAAGTATGTACTACACAAAACAAAGCAACTAAAAATCAAACTGTAAAATGTATTAATATTATCAATAGTATATTTGAACTGCGAAGGACCAACAATATGTGTAACTATTAACATAACATAAACCAAATAGGTTTATTAGGTTTTTGCATTCATAAGATCAAAGCTAGATAAAGACTGTAGTTCAGTTTTAGAACTTGACATGGCACCTTAAATGTGTGGTATGCATGGCACAAAGCAAAAAAAAAAAAGAGAAACAAGAGAAAGTTTAGAAACATCAATCCACTCGTCCGCTGCTGTAGGGTTTCAGTGATGCTGGAGCCTATCTCAGCATCTTGGGCCGCAGGTTAGGGAACACCCTGAATAAATGGACAGTAGTTAAAAATTCCTAATGATAACATTTAATAATCTATGAACTAGTAATATGTGTCTCTGAAGAAATCTTACCCACCATTAAAGGGTTAGTTCACCCCAAAATGAAAATTCTGTCATGAATTACTCACCCTTGTGTCGTTCCAAACCCGTAAGATCTCCGTTCATCTTTAGAAAACACAAATTAAGATATTTTTGATGATAGAAAAAGGCAACAAAAAAGTATTCTCCTATCGTCCCAAAACTGAAGTTGATTCACTGATGTCATGTGGACTTTTTTTACTGGTGTTTTTACCACATTTTTGGACTTACTACATTTCTGGGCCTGGAAAGATTTCAGTTGCATTGCTATCTATGGAGGGTCAGAAAGCTCTCGGATTTCATCAAAAAACTGTACGACTATGGATGAGATTTGTACACAAAAACAGTGAAAGCTCCCATGTATAGACGGACCTCATGAAGTAGACCTCATACTTTGTTTTTTGGGGGGTTTTTTTGCAGTCTCCATGGCCATTAATTTACAATATTAACACAAACAGCGTTGCCCAGTGGCAGACATTTTGTCTATACTGCAAAAGAAAGAGTGTACAGCAACATTGTATCATGAATTTAACATTCAGGAATTGCTTAGATAATGAAAAAAGAAGAGAGGGGTTTAGAAATAAGAGTGCTTGATGACATCAAACAAAAAGAAAAAAAGTCAGAGGCAAAGTAAGACTTTCTTGTTTTCTTTGGAATAGTGTTCACTGATCAAATGTTCATAATGAAACCCAGAGCACATATAAAGAAAGTGAAACGGAGCAGTTTTGGTTTCATGTTGAGTGTGAAACAAATTTGTGTTTGCTGTTGGTATTCTTTACAGTTAAAACAGACAAACAGAAATTAACCACTTACTAAAACCTCACTAACTAATCCTCTCGTCCTCTGCTCCTTCTTCTCTGGAACGTCTCAAAATGTTCAGAGAGAGCTATTTTTGTGGCTTCGCCTTTTTCTTGTTTCTTTCTTGTTTAGACGCCTCTTTTTTCTTTTTCTTTCTTTCTTTCAGTGTTTTTTTGTCTGCTGGTTGCTCCACATCAGAGATGAGCAGAAGTCTCTTTTGTGTGTGCTCTGCCCTGAAGGCATTCATGTTGCAAGACAGATTAATAATTACAGACTACACAACAGTCAGGGAGAAACAATTTCTAGATCTTTTGATGTCAAACATGAGAGAGACCAAAATTACACAGAAAAGAGGCCGTAGAAAAAGAAAAAAGGTCCCCAACTTTTTTTTTTTTTGCTTTTTGCGTTACTTTTGTTTTTAATTTCCTCTTATTGTTATGCCTGTTTTGTATGTGTACACAAAATGAGACAATAACTAAAGAAGGATGTCATTCTCTTGAGCCGATGAAGAAAGTGTTTTATATATACAATATGTATTTTATACATATTTGTAATGTTTTGTGTAAAAACAAACAATGTTATTGAAATGTTGTTTTTGTAAATCGTGATTACTAAAATGAGAAAAACAGTCCCATGTCTCATATCACTGCTTGTGACATTTTAATTCACATTTCCTCTTTACTATAGTTCATTCGGTGGCTTTTTGGATATGCTCGTTAGCTTGTTTGATGAAGTACTAATATGTAGTTTCACGGGCCCTGGTGAATTGTTCTCTCAATGAAAAGTAATTACCACAGTAATTACACTCGCTTGAGGGAGGGCGAGATGTGCCACACACACACACGCACACACACATGCACAGATATAGACAGTGAAAGCAGGTTGACAAGCTCTTTGTAGAAGTCTGGCTTGCATCTGACAGCTTTTTTGGCGGTTGTGTGTCAGCGTTGTTGTCAGACTGAGATGCTGTTTGTTTTGCGTCGACACACATTTGTGCGCTGAGATGGGCGCTGAAGTCTTCTGTGTGAACATAAAATGCTTCCCCAATCAGCTGATAAAAAAACTAAGTGTAAAGCACAACGTGCTGCTTTTATGTGACGTGTTTTCCGTCGCAGAGCGCATGAAACAAAGCTGAGTGAGGAGAACTTTCACTCTAAGAATAATGCAAGCATATTCGGGGTGACCCAATTTGTGTGGTTTTCCTGTGTTGTAGGGATAAAGAGGAGCAGCTGGTTCGTCTTCGGGACAGTCAGAGGCTTCAGGCCCAGCAGGCTGAGAATGCACTGGAAAACTTTAAGAAGCAGGTGGAGCTCAGCTCAGAGAAGACCTACGCTGACATGAAGCAACAGGTGAGTCAAGGGCACCTACAGTACATACAGCTGACCCTGCGTCTCAAGGTTTATGAAAGCGATGCTCTGTCAAGCTCACGATATTAGCCTCAGAATGACCCTCTGACACACATTCTGATTGATATCCAAAATGTTTTTGGGCTATTATGCAGCTTACTGTATGAAGTCATGTTTACAAGTTCCCAGGTTGCTAGATTGAGCACTTCTACAGGAAGTACTAATCACTGTCAATTAATGACCTCTGTCCCACTTTATATTAATTGTCTTTAACTATGTAATTACGTTAAAACTAATGAATTGTTTGGTGCAATGTATTTATGGTGTTCATGCTGTAGGACAATTAAAGTTAAAGTTGACACGTCTGGTTAGGTTCAAGGGAGGGTTAAGGTTTTAGGGTTGCCAGGATTTCTTCACTTAGAGGAAAGTGTTTTTTAAAAGTACAATGTAAAAACATGCATGTGCACAGTAAATGTTAAAGACAATTAGTATAAAGCATCATATATTTTTAAAGATATTTAATGGTGATGCATTATAATTTCTGCAACTGAAAATATTCAATCTTTATTGAGTGCCCGTAGCTCATTAGTCAGCAGAAATAAATAAATCTTGAGTGGGGCATTTCACTAAATATTACATGCACAAATGACATATTTATTATATTTTTGCTTAACTTGTTAATGATGTGTTCATTATTTAATGTATATTTCAATAAATCTTTCATAAAAGCAAGTTTTTATTGCAGCCAATGAAAATGTTGAAAGTGTATTGGTTGTAGATTGTAATAGAAACATAATGATATCGTTAACAATTGTATATAAATCATGCATAGTACAATTTTATATCATTTTTAAGTGTTAAAAAATATTGCAGAATTGACGTTTTTTGCTTTCAGCTAAACATGTTTCAGAAACATTTAGTTGTAAGCTAATGCATGTTTCTGGGTTATATCCAATAGCATAAGACATTTGCATAATAATTTTTAATGCATTTTTTAATTGTTTTCTTTGAACAGTTTATTGAAAGTTATGACCAGTGATGGGAATAACGGCGTTTAAATAAACGGCGTTACTAACTGTGTTATTTTTTTCAGTAACGAGTAATCAAACAAATTACTGTTTCCCCCGTTACAACGCCGTTACCGTTACTGACAATAAAA
>JAUMHR010000048.1:4406579-4420342 GCA_032361145.1 Enteromius fasciolatus | reverse complement strand
GGGCTGCTCAGACAGTTGTTGGGATGTGCCCTGGGCAGACGTATCAACCACAGGCGGGCTCTCTTGAGGAACAGATGGAACTGTAAAGAAAATGCATCCCCAAAATATTTAACAAATGTTTTTTGCAACAGACAAACCATAAAAGCTTGATTTTCATGTCTCTATGCAGTGTTTTCATATAAAAAATGTGCAGTGTGATCATTCTTCAAAAACTCTTCTTGAATATGAGGATAGCACTTTTTGGGGGTCAATTTTAATTTAATTCTGACTTCAACAAGCCCTGGAGACAAGACCTCCACTTTGGAATGTGATCACCAACCCTAGGCCTCCTTAAGAGACAGAGCGCCTGCAAAGAACATCTACTCCCACCTCATAAACCCTCACAGCACTCCACATCTCAAACGCTGTTCATGTGTTCGTGAGAGAGGGAGTATATGTGGAAATAAAGGCTGAGAGGCCTGCTCTCTTTTCAGTGCAGTGATATTGCCCCAGTTTATCTTCCAAGACATGTCTTTGTAATGCAATCCTCGGCATGCAAAAACAGCCCTCTTTTTGCCCAGACTTCAAACAGATGTTCCTCGCTCGGTTGCTCCGGGCCCCTCCACGCCTGCTTGGCATGAAATGTCGGCATGGCAGCGGCGTGTTTCTGCGCAGTCTCGCTGGCACGCAGGATGAGACGATTACAGACACAAAGCCTTCGAAACAGTTAAGTTACGGAGTCCTCCGAGAGGTTTCCTCCCGAGGCACAGCAAGGTGTTATTTTCATATTAGGATGGATTTGACATGTTAGTTAAACAGGAGCTATTCGCTGCATGCTAAGTGTGCTGACGACTGCAGTGCCAGCATTGAGTCTTTATCTACCAAATCTCCTTTCTACGCTGGTGAGGCTTTTGATGTAAGCATGGGATTTCGGGGATGTCAGTGATGATGCATTTAACACTCTCAGAGCTTTTAAAGTTTTTACATGCTTTATTAAACTTAAAGTATGTCATTTCTGTATGACTGAACATTTTTTAAAAAAAGAATAGATTTTCAGTAAGGTTCCTGAACACGCCTCTATCTGCAATTGGTCAAACAGACTGTCCCTCCCTAAACTCGCTCAATTGATTGAGTTTGTATTGATATATCAGATGCTTAAACAAACAAATTGCATGGGACAGAAGGTCGCCCGTTGGTGTGGAGACCAATTCTCACTGTCAACTACAACTACTTTTGCCTCATTAAACTCCTAATTTGTTGTAAGGTAGTTGTTAAGTTTAGGTATGGGGTAGGATTAAGGGATCTAAAATATGGACATGCAGAATAAGGCATTAATATGTGCATTATAAGTACTAATATGTAGCCTGTATGCTAGTAATATGCATGCAAATGGTGCCTAAATCTTGCCTTTAAAAAAGACAATAGCAACTATGAACCGATGTTAACACTTTAAATATATAAAGCTTATGATGCCAACCCCCAAAGACAAAGCCTAAACTACCATATGGAGTAACATGCTCTTTTCAAGACCCAAATGATCCCAGATGAATGTCCCATTTTTTTCTGGTTGATTTCCTTTTTTATTGGTTAGAAACATGTCAAAATAAACCTATAAAATGAGCTCCAAATACTATTTGTTGCTCTTTCTTGTGGACTTTAATACTGTATTGTATCAACAAATTAATTTGATGAATTGTATAGTCACTATTATTTTTTGCCAATGACAGGGTCATTAGATTCGGCTATGAATTTCCACAGAAAAGATGCTTAAGCCTTAGATCTGTTCCTCTCCAGTGCCAGCGCACCGTAGAGTAAGTGCCGTCATTTTCCATTAGCTTCCCATTACCGCACCGGTGCTACTGTGGAGCCCCACTCCACTGGAGTGGCACTTCATAAATCATACGTCTGCTTCATAACTTCATAAAGAGCATCCTCCAACCTCTAATTTCTGTTCACATTGCTCCCAGCCTCTTGAAAATGCTCTTTTTCAGTTTGCGTGCTATTAAGAGAGCTTCATACTCAACTAGTGCTCTTGACTCCAGAACCGATTTTAAGATGCAAAACTTTGTGAGTGGTGCCTGTTTTTGATGTACCCTTGTGCGTCTGACAATTTTTTGTCACTTAACCGTGTTTTTTTTTAAACGCTTGTGCACTCTTTCTCTCCCCTCCACCCCTTCATTAGCATACATCAAGCTCCTGACGACATGACAAACTTTATTTGAACATTCAAAGTGCTGAGGTCTTGCTGCTTTCAGCTGGCAGCTGTCAAAAACCCCAGCTAGTGACACATCCTGCATTGCGCAAAGTCAAATGCAGGCACAATCTAAAGACTATATATAGATGAAATAGTGTCATTTTAAGTGAGAATGGTGCAGAAAGAAGACTGCTGCTGTCTTCAAAATGGAGATTGGTTTATTAAACAACAAAGAATACTTTCTAAAAAGGAAAGGAAGATGAAATCGTTCACCAGTCATATCGTTCAGTTGTGAAACCTGAAAGCTTTTATGTGCAGTTCATTAGTTGATGGAAGTAAATCAAAACTAAAGCACAAAGCCTTACCCTCAAAGTGGCCCAGTATTTCAGCTGTTATTGTAAGGACCTGTCAGAATTTATTGAAAAAGAAAACCTGTATAAATGAGTGGTTATGTCCCGGGGAATATACTGAGTGTCTTTCATGCCACAGTTAAGGATTTTTAAATGAATACTTTACTCAAAAATAATCAGACTTAATTTGTGCTAGATTCTGACAGAACAGGATCCAGGATTTGGTTTTTTACTGTCCAGTACCTGTTTGCATGGATACGGAAGACGTTTTGGGCAATTTTGACAACAGAATATAGGTTGTTGTAATGATGGAGACGGGTGCGTGCGGATCCAAATGCAAGCTCTTTATTCAAAATCATGGCCAGAACAGGCAGGGTCAAAAACCATGGCCAACAGGTGTGTCGGCGGCAGAGCACAAGGAAAGTCCAGTTGGTCGATCAAGTGGCGAACAAAGTCCAAAATGGAGCAAGACAGAGCAGTAAATCCAATAAGAAGGCGAAGGTCGGTACACGGTGAAAACACACGGAAAATAAGACACAATAAGAACATGGGTAAACGCTTTGTAGGAGATAAACACACAGCGGTTAGGCTAATGCATACAAACTGCTTTTAAAGTGGAGACGAGGGTTAACGAGGGGGTGGAGCTGATCAATTGTCATAGGAACGAACAAGGGGGCAGAGACTGAACAGGGGAACACTGAAACAGTGGGGAACACACTTCATAATAAGAGACCTTAGAGTACAATGCAGAAACACAGACAGGGCTAACACGCATAACAGTCATAATGGTGGAGTGCCCTCTGATAGAGCTCTAGTCCTCCCCAAGGAGCGGCTTCCAGATGCTCAAAATACAGTCCAGAAGGGAAGAGGAACCAGACCTGAATCATAGAGCCAATGTGGTTGTGGACCATGAAGCAGAGGTAGTGACACACGGCACCAAGGCAGTGCAGGCAGAGAGCCACGGTAGAGCCAGTTTGGGGGCTACAGCAGTGGTGTGGGCAGAGCAAACAAAGCAAAGGTCCTCCAGGGCGGAGCTGGGAGAGCTGATGAATTCCAGGACAAAGCAGACAGAGGCAAGGCCCTCCCAGGCAGCGCACATGGTAGAGATGCCCTCCAGGGCGGAGCAGACAGGACTGGAACAGAGAGGTTAACAACGGCCTCGGTGGCCGTGACTATGCATATCAAGGGCTCAGAGACTGCTTCCATAGCCATGGCAGTGCAGGACGAGTGTCCTATGGTGGCCCTTCTGGCCACGGCAGGGCACTTTGAGAGATCAATGGCAGCCTTTCTAGCCGTGGCAGGGCAGGACAGGGGTTCTACAGCCTCTGTGGCCATGACTAGGCATGATAGGAATTCAGAGGTGGCCTCTATAAAGAGCCACTGCCATGATAGGGAGCACAAAGGGTAGAGGGACAGTCTCTGATATGGCCTGCACAGTAACCCCGGAGATGCCTGCTGCCCGCAATGACATTAGCAGTGGGTCCTCCAAACTGGGTACCAGCCTTCTACGTCCTTGGGTAGCCCTGGTGTCTTCATTTGCAACATCCATGATGCTCGGGAACAAGGAGACATCCGATGTGACTGAAGACTGTGGCTTGATTCCCGTGAAGGCTAGAGGCTCTGTGGTGACGGCCATCTTGTGCTGCGACTCTGGGTTGGCGGCCATCTTGGGCTGTGGCTCTGGAGTAGTGGCCATCTTGTAAAGTGGAGACAAGAGGGTTAACGAGGGGTTGGAGCTGATCAATTGTCATGGGAACTAACAAGGGGGCAAAGACTTAACAGGAGAACACTGAAACAGTGGGGAACACACTTCATAATAAGAGTCCTTAGAGTACAATGCAGAAACACAGACAGGGGTAGTCTGTGGTGAAGTGCCCTCTGGTGGAGCTCGTAACTGTCACATTGACTGCCAAGTAATTAACACTGACAAGGTCCAGAAAAGTATGAAAGACATAGTCGGAATAGTCCATCTGCCATCAGTGGTTCAACTGTAACATTGTGAAGCTATGAGAAATGTTTGGTAGAGAAAGAAAAAAATAAAAATATATTTTTGACTTTATTTTACAATTCAGCAGCATAGCACCATTTGTGGAGAGTATCCACTGGGCGCAAACTGCATACACTCTTCTTGCGTCCAGCATATACTCTCCAAAATGGTGCTACACTTCTGAATTGTTGAATAAAGTTATTTTTGGGGTTTTTTTCCATACAAAAGGTATTCTTGTATGTAACATTATGGTTGAACCACTGATAGCATATTCTGACAATGACTTTCATACTTTTCTGGCTTCTGACAGTGTTATTTAAACAGTAAGGCAGTCAATGGGACAGTCACAAGCTTCCCAAGTTTTCATTCAAAATATCTTATTTTTTTTACAGGTTTGGAACAACTTGAGGGTTACTGATTAATGACAAAATGTAAATTTTGGTTGGAGTAACCCCTCAAAATGTCTTTATTGGTGTTTGCTAAGACAAGCATCACAATTGCTCAACCCTCTGTTGCTCTTCCAAATAAGCTACAGGAACCCCCTGGGACTGGTAACACTGTTGAAAAAAACAGCATATGTTTTGAAGCTGGGAGGCTGGTTTAAGCTGGTCCGGTTTACCTGTTCTTTTGTTGATCTTAAGCTGGTCAGAGTCAGGTTAGCTGGTTAGGAGTAGCACATAACCAGCTTAAACCAGCAATGGACGAGCTTAAACCAGCTCAAACAAGCATCCCAACATCAAACATCGCTAACCAGTATATGTCCAACAGGTTAATGTCACATCACAACTTTGCTGTTTGAGAATTCTTCCAAAGAGGGTAATATACTCATTTTATTTTTTTAATGAGAGGTTAATAAATCCAATGTAAGCTGTTATATATTGACATACAGTTGAGGAAGTGATAGGAAGACCCTGAGACAGCAAATGATGCTCAGAAAGAATGTCAGAGATTGGCTAAGATGGCAGTGATAAGATTAAAGTAAGTTTAGACATATCCCTAGCATCGTATTGATGAGTTTTGCACATGCAAACACCACTCAGCTTTTCCTAAGAAAATGTTACCATCTAGTTAGGCTTCTCATAGGGCAATTTGTAAATAAGGAGCAAACCTCTTCAAATCGCTGACACTGCCAAAGGTGAGGGGTTCACTATTTGCGGTCCTCCCCTGTCTCATGCATTTATATCAGTAGTAAACCCACTGCCCACCTTCTCAACCAGTCTATTTAGTAAGCACTCAGATGCTAAGAGCGCCTTTCCCTGCCACATTTTTGCATCTCGTGCAGAATTTGTTGTACGTGATAGGCTATGAGATGGGTTATTAGCCATACACAGCTCTGCACGATAGCTCCTATTCTTAAAAAGCTGTCTAGCTCTATATGAAAACCACTCCCTCGTTTCCTTTCCCTCACAGATGTCTTTACCTCCCACTCTTTGAAGCAAACATTCATGGCATGTCGACTTCAATTACACGTGGGCCTCCCGATACAGTACGCAGGGCTCCGTCTGCTATGGTGTGTACTAGTTGTGTTGCATGGAATGTGTATGATGAAGAGGGTAATTGAGATAAAGTCTTTGGGATTGGAGGCCGGTGGAGAGCAGTACAACATGCTCTTATGAGTCCAGCATCTACCGCTAGATCTCAAGAACTCTCGGACCAAATACGGTCAGCTCGAGACACTCAGATGTTGTCTCGATAGCCAATGCTATATTTCTTTTGGAAATAAAAACACTCGGATATGAGTCTCCTCTCACAATGTATCTGTTTTTTTGTTTGTTTGTTTTTAGTTCTGAAGTAGTTCATAAATAAATTAATTGACACATCATCTCAATAACCAGAGTTTGTCAAATGAAAAGGAGCGCAGTGAGCAGGGGACAATTGGCTAAATGGCAAAGGCCTAGTCTACAACTCACTGTGGGATGAAAAAAGAACAGAGAGCTGTGTTCAGATAATGTATACTCTTCCTCTTTGAAGTGGCTTCCAATCCTTTCATTGTACCCCGGAAGATTAATTACAGAAAGCCAGAACAATCAGTTAAATCCACAACAGGAAAATTATTTTAGGAAAGGCAATCATCCTTCTTGTTGCTCCTCTGTTCACAAGGCGAATATTAAGACATTTTTAACATAAGATGGTGGACAGAGACTCCCAAGGACCTCTGTGCTTGTCTGTCAGCAGAGAGCTAGACTACACCTACCAAGATCCAGACCTAAACCAAATAAAAACCAATACCAGACTAAGACTAGAAATTGTTTTACATGTTCAAAGTCACTAACCTTGACACGAGGTGACACCAAGAAATACTGGCACATTCAAAAATTGTGTAAAATGGCAATACAAAACTACAGAGAATTTAATGTGTACGTTGTTGTAGCATTTAGTTGATGGAGAAATTCTCATAATGAGTTTATTGAGGCAAAAGTCATAGCTAGTTAATGAGAATTGTGAGAATTGTCTCCAAACTAGGGATGGCCTACCTCAGTTTTGACGTCACGGTTCGGTAGCAGTGGAGAAAAAAACTAAACATAAAATAGCTTTTCGAAAACATTTAACAGTGGTTTACTGAACAAGTTGCTCTTTTTTAAATAAATTTAATTATAATTAAAATTTTCTTAGGGATAAAAATCTACCTTATGTTCTAAACTAAAAGGCAGCCCTTACATTACTATAGACCTTTTTCCTGAGTAACGATGAGCGACGCCATGATAAATTCTAACTTCCACTTTGGTGCCCTTGTGTTGAAACTTTTGTAAATGAATATAAAAATGTGCACAGGGTTAAGTTTTGCTGTTGTTGGCTGTCACAGTAACGACAAAAAGCTAAGGAATTCCTTTAAAGTACTTGTTTTGCATACCAGAAAATCTGTCATGTCCGGTGCTGTACGCATGGCATGCAGAGTGTGAAATAAGAAAATAATATGGTAAATTGTTTTCATTCTGTGGACAATATCCTGTGAACATCGCCGTAATCGAGTGCTGTATGTGAGCTTACCTTTTTTCAGTGCAGCTAACCTTACTTCATTCTCACTCGTTAAACTATGACAGTTCCTTTACTGCAAAAGGACGGCCAATGTGACACTGTAAAGTGATGATGTGCTTTTTAAAACCATTTTCATAGGTTTCACGTTTTATTATCGGCTCATAAAATATGTAAATGTAAAACTAGAAAAAAGAGACCGTTCAAGCCGGCCGAGACCCTTCCACGCGTTTAATTTTAAGCATAATAATCATCACTCAGCTTAAAATGTTGTAAGCAGACATGTAAATTGTACAAAATGCAATGCATAAAGTTTTATATTCATTTACATAGGGGCTGTCCTAACTTGTTTTACAACACACTGAAAGTAACCAGATATGGTATAACAACCAACCTGCGTATGTTATGAACCAGTTCAGCTTATACAGCTGCAGCATTAACCATGGTACTGATCTCTGTGGAGCAGATAAAATGTAGACAGGGACTGGTCTGGCCTCAGAAAAAGGCATACTTTTCTTTTCTTTTTAAAAAGGGCTCTCAGATCCCCTCTAGACATGACCTTGCTGTACTCTCAGTGCAACACGTCTTCGCCATTCCTCAGTTTGCTGACAAAAAGTGTTTCTCTGCTTGGGTGTGTGAAGAAAGTGGGGAAACTTGCCAAAGTTGTATGTTCAGTGTATAGTCTGTACTTGCCAGACAGACTGGCTTAGTTAGCGGTATCCTTGCCGCAGCTTTAGTTTACTGAGAACTGACCACAGTGTCTGACAGTCTGATAGAGGCGGGACATTTTTTAAACTCTTCCCCTCTCTCCTGGTGTAGATCACACATGTCCGTCAGGAGTGTGAGTCGAAGATCAAAGGCCTGATTCCCGCAGAGCTGCAGCAGGAGCTGGAGGATACCATCACCTCGCTGAAGTCACAGGTGATCAAACAAATACACACACCACAAGAGCTCCCACTGGACACACATAAACAAATATATGTTAGTGTTTAAATTTATTTTTGTAAGGCAGGTCAGAAAAACCACTAGCACATCTGGACATTGCGTAATTTCATATAAATGGACTCGACCGCAACAGATTCATAAACACACCTGGAGCACTTATACATACAGGATTATGTGCATTATAGAATGGATAGTTCTAGACCTGGATGGTGATTGGTCAATGCCAGTGGTTTATTCGTGATACTGCTTCAGGAAGCTACTGCTTATGTCTGCACAGCACTCATAGCTTATTGTTATTTTATTAACACTTGTTTATTAGTGCTTATAAAGCACATATTCTGCGTGACCATATTCTACATCCCCAATACCTAAATTTAACAACTACCTTATTAACTAATGAAGTTTTTGATGCAAAGCAACTGTGGAGTGAGTGAAAATAAATAAACTGAACAGACAATTTGAAACGTGTGAAAAGAGAGGTAAAATATATCCAACTGCAAGGGAAACCCACTGATTGGACAATGGCAGCTTTGATTGGCGACCCTTGCTTCCTGCAGGCAGTCCGGGGGAAATGACTCGGCAGCCAGGGAATTGCATAAGTACGATAGTCATTATCGCAAAATAAACACAGACAGTTTGATTAGTATGTGAAGCATTTTAACTGATACCAATATGGATTCTTGCATCTAAAAATCAGTATTTTAGTCTATGCTGTTTTCTTATCCCAGCCTGGCTACAATTAACTAAAGCTGGCCACATAAGCCTCTCTTCTTTACAATTGAGTACCCGATCATGGTATGTCTGGTCATCCTTCTTCAGTAGCGGTAACAACTAACACCCCAACCACATCCAAACAATGCTTGAAGACTCTAGACCTCACACACTAAACGCATATATTGCTGCTGAAAACCAACCCAGGCTCATTGGAAATACTTGAATCTGATTACATTTCTGCAAAACTACCTGTACAGACATTTCAATGGACTTTCTAGATTAAATGAAAAGTCAGTGAAACTACCCACTTTTCTTTCTTTTCACATACGATTACAGGGGTTATTGATTAATAGAGGCTTGTTTTCACATTGCTCGTTATACAATACTGTTTTTGGCCTCAAATCACTTTTACCATTGTGCATGATGAACTAATACATTTGGTAACACTTTAGTTTGTTAGTCCACTTTAGTCACTCAACTAGAGCAGCAGTCTTTGCTCATGTTTGCTTTTATTAAGATTAGCAGTTAGGTTCAGGGTAGAGATTAGCGTAGTTATTTACACCATAACTATACGCTATACACTTTATTGCCACTTATCAGATATAATTCATTTCCAGACTGCCGTGACATATAAATTAACCGACATAACTTTTGGCACAGTTACATTTAAAGGTTTTGGGAAAAACTGAACATGCTATTCAAAGAAAATGACGTCTTGAAACATGCTACAGGCAACTCAATATCATTTTGCAAATATGTATCTACAATCAAGATTTTTTCATAACACTTGGCTGTTTAATAAGCCCTACCTGCAATATAATTTATTTGGGCATGTGCCTTTTACAACGCATTTTAAAATTGTGCATAAACATAGCTACATGTAGGAGTCCAGTGGGTTGCAAAAACAGTAAAACATTTGTGAAGCAGTGAGATCTTATTGCATTTGTCATTGTTTTCCCTGAACAAACTCCTTATTTGCTGTTTATTAATAGTTAGTAAGGTAGGTAATAGTTGTTAAGTTTAGGTATAGGGTCAGATTAAGGGATTTAAAATGTAATCATGCTTTGAAGTACTAACAATCAGTTAAAATCCTTGTAATAGGCATGCTAATAAGCAACTAGTTACCAAAATGAGTAACAAGTGAGAAGTGTTACCAAAATTACAGACCCAGCACATTATTTCTACTGTAAATGACAAAGCATTTGATTGATTCTGTATCATTTGTTTTATAGTCTCTTAAAACTCAAATGTTTTTGATGTGTGGAGCGCATTTTACATTCAAACTCGAACAGCCCCTCAATGAAGTCCCGCACCTCTGTGCATGTGATCAGTCCACTTTACCTCAGTACCTCCACATTTGGTGTCTTGAATGCCATCGCAGCTTCCTGTCCCTCAGCTAATAATGCCGAGCAGTCAGACCTCACGTCTTTGAACTCAAGTGGCTCTTGTTTATTTGATTTCTTGGGAAGGGGAGGGGGTAACAAGTGCTGCAAGTTCCTCCATAGACATGGATCTAATTTGGCCACAGGTCTTTGAAGTCTCTGGTCCAGTTCATCTCCTTATGTGCAATTACACCCGCCAACCACATTAATACAGGCTTCAAGGGCTCCGGCCAGGGTCTTATTAGTTACAGTCAGCCTTGTTCTACACGAGTCTGCGGCAAGAGCATTTTTTAAACATTTCAAATCCAAACAATAGCCCCTCTTTGTCAGGCATGGTCCGGGGCCCCTCAAACAACATTTCGAGATCACAGTTCAAAGCCTCGGCGCACGCCTCTGAATAGCTCCAACTAGATTCTTTCAGAATCGCAGCCACAGCTCTGTGATCTGATATGTTTATGCATTGTAATTGGTGACCAGCGTGGCCTCCTCTGTCCTTGAATATTTCCAGCATTGCACATAGCAATGCATTATTTTAACAAAACCAGTGGCCGTTTAGGAATCTAACCATAGTCATTCTTTTCAGAGTCAGAGGCATGCATTTGCAAAGGATGGTAACATTAGATTTGCTCTGAGGTTTGCTGTGTGTATCTTGGTTTCCAGGAAAATTGTCGCAGAACAATGTACATTCTTTTCAGGCTCATACAAAATTAAAAAAGCCAGAATTAACCAAGTGTATTTCTATTTCATATGTTCATATCGTATTTTTCTACTCGCTGGTGTTACACAATAGCACACTGTAAAAGCAATTGTTCGAAACTAATGGGGTTGCATGAATCAGATGTGGGGGGGGGTTCCACTGATAACGTTTTTGAACTCCCATTGGGTGTCATTGATGTGTTAATGTATTCATCCTATCGAGGTCAAAAAGTTGTGAAAGTCCTGAATGAGCCGTTTTTAGTAAACGCTCTTTTATGGCCTGGGAGGACATTTTGAGTTCTGAGCATTACAGTATGTTTTAATAGCACATTGAAGTCTTTTATTTCCAAAGATCAAGGACAATTCGGTTTCTCATGACATGAGCCCTTTAGAAGTAATCTGGCCTGACAGTTTCTAAAAGAGAAAGCACTTCAACAGTTGTGGGTTTACCATTCAGAATCCTGTGGCTTGCTTATGCATTAATTACTGTTGAGCTCATACTCTTCCCCAGAGAACTAGCCCATGATGATATGGGAATGCTTGCATGTATAAATGATTTTTGTTCTTTATTCTGCAGGTCAGCTTCCTGCAGAAGAGAGCGTCGGTCTTACAGGAGCAGCTAGATGCTAGTCAGATCAGGAGGTGAGGACCTGGACTTGCTTTCACACGCACAATTACAAGCTTAATGGATTGGGAGTTGTACTTGTAACCCAAAGGTTGCGGGTTCGAGTCCCAGGTCTGGCAGGGATTGTGGGCGGGGGGAGTGAACAACCAGCACTCTCTCCACCTTCAATACCACGACTGAGGTGAGACCCTTGAGCAAGGCACCGTTCCCCCAACTGCTTCCCGGGCGCCGCAGCAATATCTGCCCACTGCTCCCTGTGTGTGTGTGTGTTTGTTCACTTCTCACTGCTGTGTGTGTGCACTTAGATGGGTTTAACGCAGAGCACAAATTCCTAGTATGGGCAACCATACCTGGCCACATGTCACATCCTTTCTTTTCTCCTTGTGTTTTAAATTCCCCGGCATTTGTGCTCTGGCAGAATGTTTGTCCACAAATATGACAAGTGCACAAGACACCCCTCTGCTATCTTTGTCCAAGTATAGAAACACAATAGATAGACAAAAGGACCAACCGCAGTTTGTTTTTACAGGCCGTTTAGAGATCATACTAAGTAAACCTGTGAAACATGATGCTAAAATGCTGCAAAACAAGCTTGTGGTGTTCATCTGTGATTTCGGTCACACTTTATCTTAAGGTCCGATTCTTGCTGCCAATCATGACTTTACAAAGACAATAAACTGCTAATTTGCTGCTTATTATTGTTAAGGCAGTTAAGTTTTGACTGAGCCTGAGACCAGAGCAGTTTTATAATACAGAGACCATGTGAACTATAAACCCTCCCCCGCCCACCAGAGATCTGAAGTGTTGATTGGCCCTTTTGATCAGAGTTGAATAAACAAACAGTGCTATGTGTCAGTTGTAGCCGCTGGTTGATGCTCATTTCCTCTCTCACTCTAATTGTTAACTAGTTACTGATTAAATAATGTCTGCTGGTGCAGCCTGAGAAACAGGCTTTCCAGGCTTACCATTTCTGTCTGCCCACGTTCACACCTGGTTCGGTTTCTGCTATAGACACAGTTCATGCTCTGTACAAGTGTTAGCCAGTGGCTAATTTTAATCTACAGTTCCTTCACTGGTTACCATTGTTAAAAAAGAAACTGAATCAGAGACTACATACATTTGAATTTTTCCCACTTTTGCTTGTTTTATAATAAGAGATCATCCAGTGATATAGTAACTAATCTAGTGACAAAATCAGAAGATTGATCTTAGTAGCAGGTGTAAACCGTGGGGAATCTCATCTGACCTTCAAAGAGGGATTTTAAAGTCACAGTTCACCCAAAAAATGAGGATTCTAATTACTCAGCCTCATAAGAACCCAAACCCAAATCACCTTCTGAGCACAAATGAAGATATTTCTGATGAAAATCGAGAGCTCCCTAACCCTCCCATAGACAGCAATGGTACTACCACTGACAAGGCCCAGAAACGTACTCTAACGACATTGATAAGGACAACTGCTAAGAAAAGTTGCTCTAAAATTGAGTGGCCCATTCAACTGTGGCATGCAACATGAATGTATGAATAGATTTAATGTACGCTTGAACTTTACCAACTTTACCATTTAAGGAATTAACTAAGTAATTCTGCAGTAAAAAATAAAAAGCACTTTAGATACCCATTCACACTATTAACCATTGCATATTGGCTTGTTTATTAGTACTTATAGGGCACATAATTGGTGCTTTTCCACTACACAGTACCAGCTCGCCTCGACTTGGCTCGGTTTGGTTTTCCACTGTGTAAAGTTGTACCTGTAAAGTACCTGGTCGTCACAGCGACGCTGCAGGAAACTGCCGTGACGTAATCTTCTAGGCGGAGATTTCTTTGTATACCTTTTTGTTCCTCGTTGCTCTCGCTAGATCCTTTTTTGTTCGGCAACCAAACAAAGGAAAGTCTGCACCTCCTCGTTTGACCA
>JAUMHR010000048.1:4387536-4398351 GCA_032361145.1 Enteromius fasciolatus | reverse complement strand
CACACCAACAACAGAGGGAGCATTTTCTTTCCATTACCCATTTAGTTTC
This sequence comes from Enteromius fasciolatus, assembly GCA_032361145.1. Taxonomy (NCBI): domain Eukaryota; kingdom Metazoa; phylum Chordata; class Actinopteri; order Cypriniformes; family Cyprinidae; genus Enteromius; species Enteromius fasciolatus. The sequence goes on along the minus strand of JAUMHR010000048.1, from coordinate 4,398,302 downwards.
TAAAACACTTGTTCTATTTAGGTTAGCAGGGTGCTTCTTTTTTCCTATTGGCTGTCTCTTGAAAGTCGGTCTTCATTTGCATAAAGGTCAAAGATTCTCAACTTTGTTGCGTCTCTGGCATGTCTCATCCGGTCGTCAACGGTCGATAGCACTCACTGTTGCTCATGTCACCGGAAGTCGACCAGCTCTCTATTGAAATAAATGGAACCCTGTCGCCTTGTCACTGCGTGTCGCTGATAGTGTAAATGGGGATAAATATGTACAAATTCTGAGAATGTCTCATTGGCACTGTCATTTACACACACAAGGTACACATACTGCCTGCAAACCGGAGTCACGTGAGCTCAAGTAAAGGCCATTGCTCTGAACACAGTCAACTTTGAACTGAAACAAGTCTTTGTTGTGTCCTCAGTGCACGAATAAAGGAGGACTTGGCTATCGAGCTATTTTCTCAATTCCTCTGATGTTATTTTAGCTACTGCTGTCTCAAGGCTGAGTTGAGTCTCTCTCTCTTTTTTTATGTTTTTTATAAGAGAAAGAAAACATCACTAGTTGAACAGATATGGAAGCCAAGGATTTGTGAGATGCATGGAATGATTTACACATTTAGTTAGCTAAATAGCAATTCTTCTATTTGCTGTATACTTTACATGTGATGTACAAGATTTTTAAGGCATACCCAAAGTAGAACATTTATACATTACTCAATTACCCTACTCTAAGAAAAATGATACTTTGGGCCAAAAAAAAAAGTTATTCTTTATTTTTACAGCTAAATTTCTTATCAATATTATAATAATTTTCATCAAACTAAAATAAAGAAAAAAAATCTATAGCAAAGAACTGCTGGACATCACTAAACATCTCCTTTTGTTTTGCACAAAGTCATACTGGTTTGACCACTGTACAACATAGATTATTTCCTTATAGACTAGTGCAGTGAGAACAAGAAGGCCTGCATCTGTTTCACTTTCTCCTGGGAGAAGTGACTGTAGATCCGCCTTCTACTCTGTTTTTTGTTGTCAGAAATGAAGAACCTTCACACCAGCTCTCCTTGCATCTGCTTTGATCACTTCTGCAGTGAAATTCCTGTAATGGATGAAAGAGAAACGTTATAGTGGAGAAAGAAAGGAGGTAAATCGAGGGAGTTAGAGGAGAGTGATCATTGTGAAAGTTGTCTGAGGGACTTCACAGGCAGTGCCGTAATGTGCAAAATGTCTTTTGCAGTAATTAGGATAAGCATACATTATTTACATTGTTTGTGTCTGTGTCTTCTCGCATCACCTTAATGGCTCTTCAAACCCCTACGTGTGTGTGAAAGAGACAGACAGCTACACAAATCACCAAAAGCAACAATCAGTGTCAGGCTTAATTTAAGCCCACACAGGTGATTGTCTCTTGTGACATCCATCTAAAAGTGACAACAACAAACACTGTCTTCTTCTATGATACTGCGTTGGTGAGACACTAAGTGAGGGATAATTTACAGTCAGGCAGTCACTGTCACAAAATAGAGCTTGGGGTTTCCTTCTTTATATCTTGTTCACAGCTGTGCTTTCTGCTTTTACCTGACCTGATGAAGTCATATTTATTCTCTTCAAATTGTATAAAAGCAGGTACCTTCTGATTAGTTATGAGCAGTGAAATAATGAGGCTAATCACTACCTCACAATTAACCAGTTGTTAGCACTCCTTCTGGATTCCTGGAGCATGCTTTACATTTTCATAAGAAGCCAACACTATTTTTGCAAATCTGGTGTCATATTCCACCTTAAAGACCTGAGTAACAAAACATTCTGGACTCCCTTGTAAAAAAAAAAAAAAATATATATATATATATACTGTATATAAGATATAAAAAACACTTTAGAATAATAGTATAAAAGTACACTTTAGCTATATATTTAAATAGAATATAAATAAACTGATAATTTATTGTAGCCTTATACATTTAAAATTAGTTAAACATATAATGGTAATTACTTAGGTAAGTAGTAAATTAAGTAAAACATTAATACATCCTTAATTTAATGTATTTAAAGTTCTATTTTCTTTGAAATATGTTAAAAGCCAATGTTCTGACAAGCATTTATGGTAAACTAAAATAAAACAAATATCTTGAAACCTATATCACATAATTACACATTTGCAATGATGAAGTTGCTAATTAGTAAATTTAAAACATAGTAATATTAAATGTAATATTAAATGTGCTTAAAAGGTTTTTCACAGAGATGCCATAGAAGAACCATTTTAGTTTCACAAAGATCCATTCAGTCAGAAGTTCTTTAAATAACAATCTCTTTCTTACCTTTTATAATCTGAAGAACCTTTTTTCACCACAAAGATTCTTGAGATGTTAAAAGTTCTTTAAGGAACCATTTAGACAAAAAAGGTTTTCATGGCATTGTGAAGCAGCTTTTTTTTAAGAGTGTAATATCAAGTAACACTCCAGATAAAAATTATAATTAAATACTTTATGCATATACATATGATGATGATGATTTAAAACAATAATTTAAAATGTACTTTTCAGTAAAAATTTCCAGTCACACATCTTTTCCACATAGGTTCTTATAATCTAAGAAGATAAGGTAAAAAGTAATTTTAGTTACCTACTTTTGTTGTATAGTAAATAATGCCATTATTTACTATGGTTTCCAAAGGACATAGATGAGATAAGAACATTTCTGAAGAATATAATTTCTAGAAAATGAATATGTTTGTGTTGTCATTTAAGGGAGAATTTGAATAAATAAATATATACATAAATTTGTATAACAGGGAGCAGTGTTTGGGGGTAATGCATTACAAGTAACGCGAGTAACTAGTAAAGTAACAAATTACTTACAAGGGTCTCACCTCAGTCATGGTATTGAAGGTGGAGAGAGTGCAGGTTATTCACTCCCACCACCTACAATCCCTGCCGGACCTGGGACTCGAACCCGCAACCTTTGGGTTACAGGCCCAACTACATATCCATTAGGCAACTGCAATAAAACCTGCACAAACCTGCTGCCCTTTGATGATCCAGTTCAACCATACTTACAAGCAAAAATGACTTCAAAAAATAACTATTGTGCTTTATTGTTTTTTTTTTTTTTTAATTGCTGAAAAGTATTGAACTTCCTTCTCCTGTATTCTACTTTACAGATGTTATTTTTTCTTTTCTTCTGCTGAGGTTTATTCGTGACACTTTTAGGTGTGCTTTTACATTTGTTATTGATAGAACTTCTTATATTAAAAACATTCAAGCTCTGCTCATATTTAAAAAGAAACACAAAAGTAACGTAAAAGTAATGTAACGCATTACTTTCCATAAAAAAGTAACGTTACTTTTAGGGAGTAACGCAATATTGTAATGCATTACTTTTAAAAGTAACTTTCCCCAACACTGACAGGGAGTACTAGATAGGCGGAAACCAGCTGTGCTGTAATATAGCTCCTGCGCTCCTACTCCCATTAGTTACCTTTAGCTTTGTTACTGTAAACCATATAAGCATGAAGATTGTTTTAGAACTGAAGACACTGGATAGAGATGAGGGGAAAAGGTCAGAAACATTATAATATGAGAGAAAGAGAGAAAGAGAGGTTTAAAGGGAGGCCAGGACTTGAGGCCCCTGCAAAGGACAGCTAATCCTACGCAGGTGTGCTTGCGTGTATGATACTGCAAGAAGAAAGAGCAAGCATGTGCGTGTTTGTGGACGTGTTCATATGTGAACGTGTGCTGAACACATCTGTTTATTATTCCTGTATGCTTTGCATGTGAAGAACACCGCTCGCTAAGCGCCTGTTGTCAGTCCGCTCTCTCAGGATCCACTGAAGACAGCAAGAGAATCAACATGTCAGTCACTCTCTAACCATCACACTTCAGGCACTTTCAGCATCGACACTCGAACACAGGTTTCCGATTCCCATGCGTCTTTTATTTAAAAGAGGACTGCAAGAGAGGGAGAGAGCTTATTTATATATATAACCCATCATTTCGTGTTCTCCTGGGTCAGACTCAAAACCAGATAATGTCTTAAGGCTAATATATATGCAACATATATGCATGGGTAGGGGCATTGAATGCTCAGCAGTAGGTTATTTGATAACACTTTATTTTAAAGTCGGCATGAAATCAAAACTGGCTATTTTTATTTTATTAGCTTTTGTGACGGACAATTCATCCGTCCACACACAAAAAACTACTTTTCCCCTCTCTTTGCTATTTGGGCTTATTGGAACCTAATTGGAATAAAACCTAAGTATCGTCTTTTGATATGATGTACTTTTAGAGAAAAATGATGTCCATATATGTGCATTCATGGTCCGAATTTCCATAAAACACAATAAAGTCACCTTTGTGTAATAGAATGAAAAACTCTTTATTTTTGCCTTGAACACAGCAGGTTTTTTCCCTGACTGTTTTTAATGCATTAATAACACATGGACACGTATTTTTTTAACATGTTTTTACTATTAGAGAGTAAAAACAAAATTTTTGCCCATTTTGGACAATTAAAATAGTGTTTAGGACATTTGATATGCTGCAAAAAGTCGCAGGATAACACTGTATGTCTGTAACAAAATCTAAAACATTCAAAGCATTTTAAATAGCCACTCTTGCATTAGGCGACTAATGTGTTTTGAACGTCATAGTGAAAAAAAGAAAAAACAGTAGCTCATATGACATTTTGCATTGGTAATGTAAAAAAGGGAACATGTTAAAGGCTGTGATAACTGAGCACTGAAGGACCAGGCCTGCTTACAGAGGCCCAGAGGTCACTTGATTGATTGACCTTCACGGAGTCGGACAACATGGAGGAATTAAGGAACATATACACAACTTGAGAATCACTGCCATCACTTATGTGTGAAAGGCTGAGTAACAATTGCGCTCGGTTTGCAAGCACAAGAACACTTTGCAGGTCATACAACGCACTCAGGTTCTTCCAGTGCAGCCTAGTTGTCTGCAGCACATTGCATTTTTCAGGCCGATCATCTCTAAGAGGTGGGCATTAGCGATCCTGCGGACAGATACATGGGGCAACTCTGTCACATGACGTTTCACTCCCTCAACCTCAATCTCTTGACTTTGATGGCGACGTCTGAGAGTGCGGAATGAACCTGTCAACAAGTTTTGTAAATAAGCATTTTGCTTCCAATCCTTCGCATAGGCCCTAAGACCCTAACTGCATAAAAAAAACAAATATCTGCTGGCTAACAATTATCTGCACTATCTGCATGTTTGCGTCCTCTGCTGTGGTCAGTGGGCTCAGGAATGGGGTCCTCATCATCACTACTGTCCTCACGGCTGCTTTCCTCCTGTGGTGATGGTTGGTAATTGCCATCCAGGATGGGATCATCATTGTCAGACACGTCTAAATCAGAGTTGTCTCCATCAATTAACTCAAGTAGCTCCAATGCTCTTGGCAAAGAAAAATGCTCTGGAAATAAAATATTAAATTAAATTGTTTTTGAATTTATCATTTATGTATGTAGGTTTGCATTCTTTATTCCAGTGGGATAATATGTAAGCTAATTTACATGTGCACATTTTTACTAGCATATTACATTTGTACTAATTTAAGTATGTATGTTTTTAGTGATTTAATTTTTATTTATTTTATTGGAACCATAGCTGCATCAGGGCTAGCTTTTTTCCTATTTTACATGTGTGCATGTTTACTAGCATATTAGCTGTTTCAAGGAGCATCAGTCCATAAGTACACATATGTGTACTTCATGTTTAGAGACCTACAAAGATGCTAGTTCAACCTTACATGAGATTGAAGCATTAGTAAATGACAATGATCTTATAATCCAATCAATATCGATGCATGTTAGTTTATTTTTTATTTGTTTGTTTTCCGTTTCTTTTGCAATTAGCAGTTTTCACATTTTTGCTAAATAAATTGACTTGTAGCAATGAAAGGAGGAGAACAACTTGCAGCAGCATTCTGAACCAACTGCAAAGTAAGAAAAGATGACTTGATAACACTTTAGAATAATGGGCTGTTGTTAACAAGAAATTATGCAGGAAGAAATATGTAGTTCTACATGAACACTTAACTTAATGCTATTAACTAATAGAAGTAAGAGAAGTAAGATTAACTAAGCAGTAAGTAATAGCAAATTTAAGACAAAGCTAGTTCCTTATTAAATACTTGATAACTATTAAACAAAAATATCCTCATTGTGAACTACTTGTGAACTATGACCAATTAATAAAGAATTACCAGTTAATTACTGACCACAAAAGTAACATCTTAAAACTAAACAATTGGGTTCTTAAGGGAAACTTATTTATGAATTTTATATCCCCCCAAATAATTCAGCTACATGTTAAAACTCTGACTACTACTTTTACCAAAGGATGGATGTTCTCTGTTTATTTCAAACTTAAACATAAAAGAAAAATATCAATGATAAATTACTTAAAAATTGTAATAATTAGGAAGTGATCCTGACAATCTTATGATTTAATTAGTTCAAAATAGTCTGTTTTATGTCACTTCAAAATGTATCCAAAATGGTGAAATATCACTAGTAGAGTGAACGTTGTGAAGGAGTGAGGGTGGAGCCTGACGTGGATGTAACACAGGTAATGTGATAATATGGAACAATATGATTACTTTTATCTAGGCTCTTTTCTGCTTTTGTAAACTTGGCAAATATTTACCACAAAACAGTCTATGTTTTTACAGATAGAATTAACTAGAATTAAATCTAACTTACAGATTTAACTAATAATAAAAATATGTTATGTTGTAGCCTGACTATTTGCAGTCATTATGTTTCTGTAGATTTAATATGAAACCACAATTAAATTATTTAATGTTATTTTCTCTGGTATCTCTGTTTTATGCTGAAGATGGAAAACACTCTCAAATAGTGGTAGGTCACTCATGAATAATTTGTTCACTTTATCTGTCACCTGACAATGACTGGGAAGACAGATTTGATCTTTGAATTTCGCTAAGCATAATAGACTAATCGTTAGTTAAAGGTGCTAAACACAGAGGCTGCAATACCAAAACACAGAATAGGGGCACAGGATGTGCACTAAAAACAATAACAAACTTCGGCCAACCAATCAGAAGGAAGAGGTGGGGTTTAATGCACGTGCACATAATAGACAGAGTTGATTGTACAGCATGAATCTGAGACTGGGTTAGCGGAATACTGTGTATTATTTTTGCAAAATTGCTGAGGCACGACCGGAGAAAAACCACTCAGAGGAATATAAGGTGAGAAGAAGAGAAATCGAGAAGAAACGAAACAAGACCCGCATTTTCATTGGGGATTCGTTTGAACAGTGGTGAGAACTTCGCCGTAAAATGGACTTCCAAACCGATGCACAGGTGACAAGTTTTTTATTGCACAGGTAGGTACAGTCCTGATTACTCGTTTTAATAGCATTCACACGCACCAATAAACAAATAGTAATTATCTCCAAAGCTATCTCATGTAAGAGAAATTACAAAACAGAGGTAACTATACTGCTTATATTGTTAAGGTATTGGCAATCGCTTCTAAAATAGTTTTCAATATATCAGCTGCAACTAATAAAATGATATCGTAAAAATATTGAAGACTCATACACATTTACTCACCGAACAGTTGGAGTTCCCTTAGACACGTTACTTCTGTCGATGTCTCTTTTGTGTTAGCACCACCTTTGTGCATTCACGGCAGTTACAAAAACACTCTGGGGAGGGGGGAGCTTGCTCTGTTTTGTTTTTTATTTACATGAAACGTCAGCGGAAGTGATGTCAAACAAGATTGCATAGAGCACCTTTAAAAGTTAAAATATTATGTATTTATTATTTTAATGTCAATCATATCCACATATGTAATCTTTAATATTAATAATATTCTGAATAAGGAAAGTGTTCAAATGCAGCCAAATGAGGGGGGCAAGCTTACTAAGTATGGATAGTATGCAAATTAGGATGTAACCATCCAGTGAAGTCATGGGAACCTCGGTTAAAGTGGATTTCAGTGTAACTCTGAGAGAATTGTAGTAGGCAGGTTTAAAATAGAACATGAACATGTTCTCAACTTCCTTCCACATCAATTGTACAGATGAACATTATAATTTGGCTCTAACTAGTTCTCTTTTCATCCACATGCTTTCATCTGATAGTCTGAAGGAAAACAGTCCGTTGTGTGGGCCCTGCGGGAGAGATGAATTTTTGACTGAAATCTCAATACTCCTTAGGCAGAGTAATGAGATGCTGGTCAAAAAAGTCTTTCAGCTTGTGCCCCCTGTGGGTTCCTTTGAGATCCTCAGGGGTGCCAGTGCTCCGCGACCCAAGTTTTAATGAATCAATCACACTTGTTGATTGGACGCTGGAATTGATCACCTGATCTAGAGTTGTCAATCAAGAGTTGTTTCAAAGACCCCCTGGCAACTTGTTGACCCCCTGGGCTGTGTACACTTTCCATTTGCTTCATCTTTCCATCTACAACCTCCATATACTTTCTTTTCTTTTCTTCTCCCATTGGTTTCTTTTGGTCTCTGTGTGAATAATGATTCAAAGTGGTAAGACATCAGATACAAAAACATCTCTCATCTGGTTGTCAGATCATAATTAAGTCTTCAAAGGAAGCGATAGCTTTGAAACCGATTACCTTACACTGATATAAGATATATATTCAAATATTATCTCCACCTCTTCTTTAATCCCATGCTTTTCATCCTATGATTGTATCACAATGTGACTGTGCTTGTTTTGTCATAATAATTTTACTGTGCAACTAAGAACATTCTGATCTGAGCAAAACAGTGGAAATCTAAAACATTCTCTCTGGTTCAAGATTTAAGAAACTTCCTTTTACATTGAAAAAATATAACAATGTGGCTCTAATATGAAAGCTATTGTACTGCCAGTGTGGACATAAATCTATATAGCATTGCATATTAGGGTCGATACGAAGACTGTTTCAAAACTTAAAATATCTTGTTTTGGCTAATTTCTAAGAAAGCATCACATGCATCATAGAAAATGCAATCCTTTTGTGCAGACACCGCACCTTGCTAAAACTCCATTTCTGGCACAACTGAAGCATACTCTGGAGGCTCTGGGACTGGAGCTGATTTTGCAATGAATTCTGGAGGCTCATGGACAAGGTGAGGGACCATCCATGGATGTGGCAGTAAGAGCTGGCTGCTCAGGAATGAGCCAATATTTTATTCACAATAGAACATAGATACATGTTTACCATGGTGTAGCATCTGATCCTCTTTTCAAAACAGTTTGAAGATGTCTGAGCATAGAGTTTATGAGTTTCTGGAGTTTTGGTGTTTGGTCTGATATAGGGTTCCAGCTGCTGAAGGGTTTGTGGTCATCTTTGATGTATTCTTCTTGTAATTATAAGCAATAAGCAAATATTCTTCGTAGGTAAAAGTTCTGGACTGCAGGTAGGCCAATTCAGCACCCGGACTCTTCAGTATATGGTTTTGCATTGTCCAGCTGAAAAGGCCTTCCAAAACATGGCACTACAAGCTGCCCATACTGTATGCACTTCTGCACTCCCAAACCATCACAGATACTGGGTTTTTAAAACAAATTCTGATAAAACGCTGGAAGGTTTTTCTTTTCTTTTTAGCCTGGAGGACACAACGCCCCGTGATTTCCCACGAGAATGTCAAACTTGGACTTGTCTGACCGTAGAACACTTTTCCACTTTGAAACAGTCCAATTTAAATGAGCAGGTCACGACAGTGCTTTTGAACCGTGTTCACATGTGTCTTCCTTTTTGCACTGATAGAGCTTTAGTTGGCATCTGCAGATGGCACGTCAGATTACCAACAGTGGTTTCTGGAAGTACTTCTGGGCACATTTAGTAATGTCACTGACAGAATCATGCCTATGAGTGATGCATGGTCGTCTGAGGGTCTGAAGACTACAGGCATCCAACAACTGATTTCTCTGAATATTTTGATGATGTTATGCGCTGTAAATGATGAGAATTGCATAGCCTTTGCAATTGGATGTTGATTAACATAGTTTTTAAAGTATTCCACAATCTTTTTACACACTCCTTCACAGATTGGAGCCTCTGTCTCTACCAACCAAGGTCTGCATACCCCAGCTCCAATAGCCAGAGTTTGCCTTACCATTGACCACACCTGTCACAACTGACCCTGCATTCCCTGGTTGGTCCCAAGTCTTGGAGTCTCAATGCTGCCTAACCCGGTGGTATATAAGCTGTACATTTTAATTTCCCTGAGGTAGCCGTAACCACTACAGTTTTCCCTGAGGTAGCAGTGACCAGTAACAAACTAACAAACCAAGAACAGGAAAGCTACCCCAGAATCAGCTCCTGCTGCAGAGCTACCACAGCTGTTGGCTCATGCTATCATCGGATCCGCTCAGGTGACGAATGGAAGACAGCGTTCGTTACACCCACTGGGCACTATGAATATTTAGTTATGCCGTATGGCCTAGGAAACGCTCCCAGCGTGTTCCAAGACTGCATGCATGAGGTATTCAGGGAGTTCCTAGATAGATTTTTAGTCGTCTACATCGATGATATTTTAATCTATTCACCCACCTTAGCAGAGCACGTCAAGAAGGTCCTGGCCAAGTTACGTGAGCACAAGTTGTACCTAAAAGCAGAGAAGTGCACGTTCCATCAGTCACAGACCCAATTCTTAGGGTATAATATAGCCCCCACTGATAGATGCTATCCTCACCTGGCCACAACCTACCTCTATAAAAGAACTTCAAAGATTTCTGGGGTTTGCTAATTTTTATAGACGTTTTATAGAT